>JAQQPU010008250.1:0-11912 GCA_029168905.1 Artemia sp. Kazakhstan ARC1039 | reverse complement strand
TGCAAGTCATAGTTCTGAAGAGATCTGATGGTCAAATGCGATAAACAATGGCAAATCAGGATCGCAAGTCATAGTTCTGAAGAGATCTGATGGTCAAATGTGATAAACAATGGCCAATCAGGATTGCAAGTCATAGTTCTGAAGAGATCTGATGGTAAAATGCGATAAACAATGGCCAGTGAGGATTGCAAGTCATAGTTCTGAAGAGATCTGATGGTCAAATGCGATAATCAATGGCAAATCAGGATTGCAAGTCATAGTTCTGAAGAGATCTGATGGTCAAATGCGATGGACAATGGCCGATCAGGATTGCAAGTCATAGTTCTGAAGAGATCTGATGGTCAAATACGATAAACAATGGCCAATCAGGATTGCAAGTCATAGTTCTGAAGAGATCTGATGGTCAAATGCGATAAACAATGGCCAATCAGGATTGCAAGTCATAGTTCTGAAGAGATCTGATGGTCAAATGCGATAAACAATGGCCAATCAGGGTCGCCAGTCATAGTTCTGAAAAGATCTGATGGTCAAATGTGATAAACAATGGCCAATCAGGATTGCAAGTCATAGTTCTGAAGGGATCTGATGGTCAAATGCGATAAACAATGGCCAATCAGGGTCGCAAGTCATAGTTCTGAAGAGATCTGATGGTCAAATGTGATAAACAATGGCCAATCAGGATTGCAAGTCATAGCTCTGAACAGCTTTGATGGTCAAATGCGATAAACAATGGCCAATCAGGATCGCAAGTCATAGTTCTGAAGAAATCTGGTGGTCAAAGGCGATAAACAATAGCCACTGCATCTTCGAAATGTTTAGCATAGTAGCGTGTTGATGGGTGAATGACAACGATAGTATTACTTTTTTAGCAACAAGTGTATTCCGTTTCGCATCTAAGTCTGGATGAGTCGTGCTCGCAGTTCGTCAATAATCGACAATATAGTGTTGGAAAAGTCGTCCACCAAAAAGTAAAGCCTTAAAATCTTTCAGACGCAGGTCGGGTATTGCAGCTTGCAGAGAAAGGCTTTTGGCGTGTTCAGGTCGAAAAGTGATACGAGGCTCCTGGTACTTATATAATATGAAGCAAAGAAAGAAAGATGTAGAAGTAAAGAAAAATCTAGAAGAAGCAAAGCAAAGCGTCCGTGCAAAAAAAGTTCTGAACCAGAACAAGCAAAGAAAAAAGAGGCTTGAGAAGCGTCCTTACAAGAACTTTTCAACCTGAACCAACAAAGAAAAACGAGGCTTGAGAAGCGTCCTTACAAGAACTTTTGAATCAGGACCAACAAAGAAAAATGAGGCTGGAGGAGCATCCGTGCAAAAAAGTCCTGAACCAGAATCGACAAAGAAAAACGAGGCTTTAGAACCGTCCTTACAAGAACTTTTGAATGAGGACCAACAAAGAAAAACTAGGCTGGAGGAGCATCTGTGCAAAAAAGTCCCGAATCAGAATCGACAAAGAGAAACGAGGCTTGAGAACCGTCCTTACAAAAACTTTTGAGTTAGGAACAACAAAGAAAAAGGAGGCTGGAGGAGCATCCGTGCAAAAAAGTCCTGAACCAGAACCGACAAAGAAAATGGAGGCTTGAGAACCGTCCTTACAAAAACTTTTGAATCAGGACCAACAAAGAAAAACAAGGCTGGAATAGCGTTCGTGCAAAAAAGTTCTGAACCAGAACCGACAAAGAAAAACGAGGTTGGAGAAGCGTCCCTACCAAAAGTTCTGAACCAGAACCAACTAAGGAAAGCTAAAGTAGTTTGACGTTATTATCAGACTCTCTGGAACTAATAGCAATGTGAATACCAAAAATGTTGCAGTTTAATTATAAAAAGGAATATAATAACAGATTTGTCTAGTCGATAACAACTTTTTTAATTTGAGCCCTCTCACGATATTCTAGGACGACTTGGTCGATACAATCACACCTGGGAAAAAACAACAAATAAACACGCATCCGTGATCTTTCTTCTGGCAAAAAATACAAAATTCCACATTTTTGCAGATAGGAGCTTGAAAAGTCTACATTAGGGTTATCTGATACGCTGAATCTGATTGTGTGATTTGCATTAAGATATATGCCTTTTAGAGGCTGTTTCTCCCTCTTTCTGAAAATAAGGCAAATTTTCTGAGGCTCGTAACTTTTGACGGGTTAGACTGAACTTGATGAAACTTATATATTTGAAATCAACATAAAAATCCGATTCTTTTTATGTATCTATTGGTATCAAAATTCGGATTTTTAGAGTTTTGGTTACTATTGAGCCGGGTTGCTCCTTACTTACAGTTCGTTACCACGCACTGTATGATTCCAGTGTGTTTAGGCACACAAAAAATGATGCAATTTCGTGACCTTTTAATTTGCGCCATACGTTTAATTATTAAACTAATAAACTAATTTTTGACATCTTTCACTTATATATTTTTAAACCAATGCTTATAGACATGTTTCACGAATATTTACTGTATTTTAATGTAATTCAGTTACTAGGGGCTAAAGTTCGTTCTTTACTTAAAAAATCACAAACAGGAAAAATCCTATGGCTTTTCTTATTTGGAATAGTAAGAGACAAAATTAAGAGAATCAGGCAGCAAACTAAGTCCAATATGTGGCATGATTTGTTCTTTACTAGGTTTCAGCCATCTTTACAGCCGTGATACCGATGAAACTTACATAATCCCTATTTACGACTAACTAGACTGATCCTTTATATAATTATACGAGAAAAATCAATCCCTTTGTATCTTTTCAACATGTTGTAAACAGTAACCCTTTCAATGTGATTATAATAACTTTATATTTGTTCTTTATTATAATTTCATCCTAGTTAAACTATGTACATTAGCCATTAAAATTTATTTATTAAATAAATTAATAAAGTCATAGAAGAATTATTATCTATAGTACCTCGCGATAACGTAACGGATTAAGCTGCTCTAAAACATGATCAAATGTTGGCAGGTTCAATCCCACGTGTCGCAAGGAACTTTATCTCTTCAGCGCCAATAGAACACGATCCAGATCGTATCCTGTTGTAAATTCCTCAACTATATTATTTGAGGGTATTTTATCGAATAAATTCACATCTAAACTTAATTTGAGTGGATCTTGTGAAGACTCATTTACACAGAATAACTCTTCACACCATTCCTTTGTTGAGGTGAAGTTAATGAAGTTGAAATTGCTGTCTTCATTAGCATAACAAATTGTTACAGTTTTGTACTGTAGACTCCTTTTCTTTCCTTCGAGACTAGTATTCTCCCAAACAGAGTCATTTTGGGGAGTTTTTGCGAAGTCAGCAGTCTGAACGTCTACGATTTAGTCAATATCCAAAAAATAGGTTGTCGAAACCGAATTTTTATCTCCCTCATAATTCCACCCTCCATTTTGTAGAAAATCTTTTCTCCATAAGACAAAATAACAGTTTTCGTCGACTTGCAGCCCTACTTTCAAAACATCAGTTGAATCTTCATCCCACTTCAAAAATGTTTCACCAGTATTAATCGATGGATTCAGTTGCATTTTGTCCGTACTACCCATAAAATCACGCGTCGAGTAGTTAGGACCTAATAAAAACCAAAACTGTTTTTTAAATTTTCAGGTATTTTTCTAGTTCGAACAGAAAATTAAAATTATTGCTCAAACACCATAAATATTTTTTTCTGTTTACATGATAACTTTAGTGATTGTGAACTGAAAACTAAAATAAAGAAATTTTTTTTTTCACGGAAATAAAACAAAACGTTATAGAGATACGCATTTAGGAGCTGAGCCAAAAAGAAGTTTGGTTCCAGGAGGTGGGCAGATGTTAATAACATTTGCTACTAAAGAGCTATAAAAAAAAATGTGGATTTTCGTTAAAAGAATAATTTTGTTTATGAAATATATTAAAGAACGAACTCCTAGCAAACCTAGCAAAAGCAAAAGGCGAACCACAGCCTATAGTAACCAAAATCTTTAGATAAGATAATCTAACAGAAATATCTTTTGAAAATCCGGGTTGCAGCGTTACCATGGGACGTTTACCACGTCCCTTAGTAAAACTATCTTCAACAATTTACAGAAGTTGTTTTGTAAATCAAGACCCTAGGTCTTCTTTAGAAGCCTGAGATGGACCAATAGGTTCCTTCCCCAAGTAAAGAAGCAACTGAAGGCAATATCCATCAAAAGTTCAGAGAGCCCATAGTTTATATCCAAATATAAACTTGCCTGAAGCAGATAAACTGCTTCAGGCAATGTTTTCTATAATATTTTATAATCATTTTGTTGGTGGAAAGATGTTGAGGGAAAATTACAAATTGCTTAAAGTTTGCATTTATTATGTCAAAGAGGGGTTTCACTTTGAAACCTTACCGACGGCTTGAACTCTATAGTTGCCCATAAAGTGGTTGCTTGACCGGGTCACTTCCGAGATCCTCATCAACTGACTAATAAGCTCTTTGGGAATATATAAAAACAATTAAAATAAAATTGCGTTATACTATCTTATCTAAAGATAAGTGTTTGTTGCATCGTCATCTATATAATGATTTTTAATTCTCAGAAAATTTCAGTGCGTGGGCAACAGCTCGTTCTTTAATATATAAATCAGCATAAAAATCCGATTCTTTTGATGTATCTATTGATATTAAAATTCCGTTTTTTAGAGTTTGGTTACTATTGAGACGAGGCGATCTTACTATACAGCTCTTTACAACGAACTGTTTGAAAAATTACAAACAGGAAAGAGCCTATGGCCTTTTCTTAATTGGAATAGTAAGAGACGACCTGGCTACAACCTACGATTATGACGTCACTGATCAATCTTTAACATGATTATGATTGCTTAAAAAATCAAATATCTTTGAAAATATAAAAAGACATCTAAAATGCAGTTTTTTTGTAAAAGGTGATTCTATTTTTAATTTGTTGTTTTTTATTAAAAAAGGCCCTAGAACTTTTAATTTCCGTTCGAATGAGCCCTCTCACGACATTCTAGGACCAATGGGACGATACGATCACCCCCAGGGAGAAGAAAAAAAAGGGCAAATAAACACGCATCCGTGATCTTTCTTCTGGCAGAAAATACAAAATTCCACATTTTTGCAGATAGGAACTTGAAACCTCTACAGTAAGGTTCTCTGATACGCTGAATCTGATGGTTTGATTTTCATTAAGATTCTATGACTTTTAGGTTTTTTTTCCTTTTTTAGAAAATAAGGCAAATTTTGTCAGGCTCGTAACTTTTGATGGATATGAAACATATATATTTAAAATCAGTATACAAATCAGATTCTTTTGATGTATCTATTGAATATTTGAAAAAAACTACGTTTTCTAAAGAGTTAAAGAGGCTGAGTCACAAGTTCGAACCTTAAAACGTACAGGGATTAGGAGGTACAGTTGGGGGGCTGCCGCCCTCCAAACTTCCCTGCTTTTACAGCCTCTTTTGTTAAGATTTTTATTTTGGGGGTCTACCGCCCCCCTCAACCCCCGCTTTTTCCCTTGCAAAGAAATGCTTTGCAACACGAACGAAGTCTGCTTGAATTTTTTACTGTAAGAACATCCTGTTGCATCTGTTTGATTAGATACAGTACTGGGCCTGTTAGCTGGATTTTTTACAGGAGATTTTTCCCTAACCGATAACAAGCTACAGTGTGGTGAACTTGGTACGACCAACTGATTAGTAGAGATGAATCATGAGCTCCCACGAGGACAATACCCCTTCGAATCCCAATCCGGACACTTTTTTTAAAAACTCCCACGCGAACCACGTGGTTAATGGGGTCAATGACCTCTTTTTTTCCAAGGTCGATTTATTTGTTATTGTTTTGGCCAAGTGCACGCTCTCAGCAAATGTCAAGGTGTCCAGAAACAGAAAACAGTATTTGTTGTTGTTGTTTTGGGCAAGTGCACGCTCTCAGCGAATGTCAAGGTGTCCAGAAATAGGAAACAGTATTTGTTGTTGTTTTGGTCAATTGCCCGCTAGGGGAGAATGTTATGATGCCAGGAAAGAGTATTTGTTGTTGTAAGCTCGAGGCAAATGTTATGATCCAGGAAACAGTTTGTTATTGTTGTTTTTGGCCAAGTGTCCGCTAGGGAAGAATGTTATGATCCAGGAAAGAGTATTTGCTGTTGTTGCATGCTCGAGGCGAATGTTATGAGTTTCCAGGAAACAGTTAGATCCCGTGTTTCCTTTTCAGCCAATCAGCGAGTCGGATACATCCCCCTTCTCAACCAATCAGAGGGCTTGTTACATATGGTTTTCCCTTGAGATTTCGTATATAACGGGCATGTAATGTGATTAAATTATCAGAAAGTATTTTGACACAGTGCAAACAACTAGAATGGATAATATTGATGAATTAGAAGCCATGCCAACTTCAATTTGCAATGTGAGTACGTTTTTTATTTTCAAAATAAAATTATTTTCCTTGGTCACCCTCCAGTATATTCAGGTAAATCCCCCCCATACAATACAAACATCACTATACAATCTTTATACTCGATAGAAAACATAAAATATGTTCTTTTACCCTCAAAACCTAACCCCCTCCCCCATTGTTTTACAACCAAAATTCTCGCAAATAGAAATAATTTTCTTTTCGTTAAATTTTAGCCTTTCTCTAGTGTGATTTAAAGTGTCTACTGACTTCTGTCAATTTTTAAAGAAAATGCCGCTCTGTTTTGACACAATGCTCTATGCGAGGTTAAAATTAGCTGTCACTCTTTTCCTGTTTGTATACATTAGCTGGTTTTAGGCAATCTAGGTTTTAGTGCTTTTACGTAATTCTGTGTTTGTCTGAAAATATCGGACATCGGATTTAGGGCATTGGAATTCTATGTAAGAGTGAAACGGGATTATTTCAAGCTTTCTTTCGATAAAGTTTCTTTTATATTCCCGGGAGGGGAGCGTGAATCCAGGATTTTTGTTGGGGAGGGGGTTAGCACTTTTAATAGTGACAAAATAGAAATGAAAAGATAATTGTTTTTTACCTTAATTGCTTTCGACTTCAATGTCTAACCATTTCTCTTTGATATCTTAGCGATTTTAACTATAGCATTTGAATAAAAGGTAGTAAGATATATTCTTTATTGATATGCCTTTCGCTTGAATACATCGCAAGATTAACTCAATGAGAGGGTAGACCTAGGGTGGGTTAATTTTCCTAAATTTAGGAGAGGGGGGCGTGAATCCAGGATTTTTGTTAGGGAGGGGGTTAGCACTTTTAATAGTGACAAAATAGAAATGAAAAGATAATTGTTTTTACCTTAATTGTTTTCGACTTTAGTGTCTAACCATTTCTCTTTGATATTTTAGCGATTTTAACTATAGCATTTGAATAAAAGGTAGTAAGATATATTCTTTATTGATATGCCTTTCGCTTGAATATATCGCAAGATTAACTCAATGAGAGGGTAAACCTATATGCATTTTTACTTTTTGCTTTGCTGAAAAAGGGTGGAGGAGGGGCCTTCTTTGAGATAAATGCTTTTCTAGACAAATTATATGGATGATGATACTAACTTTCTTTCTGTAAAAAGGGGGAAATTATTTATCATACTAACTTTTTTCTCTTCTTTAAGGCCAATTGTGAAGAATGTGCCCCCCCTCCTAGTAAGAAAGCAAGAGAGGGTGAGGCAGCCCGATCAGTGCCAGCCCCAATGCAGTCTGGTCAAAAACCGAAAAGACAATGGGCCACAAGGATGGAGAACCCCGCTGTACAAGCCAGCGACGTCGATACCACATCTATGCAAGTCCCTCTTAATCGAGCCTCAATGCTGCCTCGTCAAGTTGCAGCCTCGGCTGCACGAGCCCGGTATATCGCTAGCCCGGCTGCGAAAGATAGTGATGGACATGATATGATCCATTTGAACCCCAGTCATACAGCAGGGCTTTCAGGACAAGATACAATGCCTGGGCCTTCAAGACAAGCCGTAGGCCAAACATCGGCTCCTTCTCGCGCAATATCTGAGCTATCAGCTCCCCATCAAGTGTCAGTGCACTCTCCTCAACTGTCTCCATCAAGTCCTGAGCCTTCCATGCAAGATAGAAGGGTTGGCTCCTTCAGGCAAGTCATAGACCAACCAATGGCTCCCTATCATGTAATGGCCAAGCCTCCAGCTTCCTGTCAAGTGGTTGATCAATTTGAAGACGTGAGTATTTTTTTTTCAATCAAATAAGCTATTTTTTAGCTGTTAGAGAGCCTTTTACTCTTTACTTTTGTCTTTTCACTTTTTTCTATTATTCAGGACCAGGTTATAGAAATATCTAAACAAACCGATTTTTCAACCTAATACAAGCGTGTCGAAGACATTATATGTTATATTGTTATTTTCACTATAATTCCCCCCACCCCCCCCCCCCCCAACACCCCGTTTTAAATTTCACTGTTCCATCCACTCAGAGATCCCTAAATGTAATTTTTTTGCATGTCAATGAAACCACTCTTTTCTAATCTTTCCTATCGCCTTATTTTTTCTACCAACTGTAGACATCTTCACCCTTTTTCAGCCTCATAATAATATTTTTAGCTAATTTCTAGACAATTAATAATCACCGCCTTTGAAACTCAAAATGTTATTTTTCACAATTGAATATCACATAGTTTTAAGAGATAGAGATTATTCCATTGATCTATTGCACATATCGGCGTTCTAATTTGCGCAAGGATATTTTTAAATAGCTTTCAATCTTGCCAAGATTCTAGCGAGGGGAAACCAAGTTAACGGTTCCCGACATTTAATTGTAGTATTTTCCTCGTCTGAAGTTCAGTCTTGGAAATCGGAACACTCGCGCGTGACAGGTTACAATAATTATGGGCTAGTGATGAGTTCACCGAATCAGTATGGAATTAGAGAGAAATAGCGACTTATGTTGTCTAAGCGAATATTTCAACTTTTGACGGGCATTATGTAAACGGTTGGGAGCCACCACGGCTCCCGGGAAGCGCTGGTGGGCCCCGGGAAGCGCTGCGGGCCTGAGAAGTGCCGCGGGAAGCACTGCGGGGAAGCGCCAAGGGGTGCACCGCAGGCCCGAGAAGCGCTGCAGGATGCGCTGCGGGCCCGAAAAGTGCCGCAAAAAAACATGGCTGATTTGAAAACTTTGAAAATAAACTATTTTTTGAACAAAATGCCGCCTTCTATGTAAAGCGTTGTTTTAGATTTTTGTTAAGCAGAATATCGATAGAGTATACCAAATGCTATTAAGCGTGTTTTAAGCAATAATAATCCAAATTTTAAAAACAGTAGGGGTGATTTGAACACTTTGAAAATAAGCTATTTTTTTATTTATAGATTGGAGCATTGGTCCCTTATTCATTATCGCCATCGAGTGGAGGAGAGGAGCTCTCCAACAACAATTCAACATGGGACAGTATCATTAACAATATTCCAGATAATATTGATGAGTTTTTAGCTGATTTTCTAAATGTAGATTATAGCGCAGTTGGGCAGGGGGACTTGCCTTTGCTAAGTCCAAATACCCTACAAATTTTAGAGGATTTTACAAACGAATTAACTGGGAACCCTCCTCTATTCCCCACTGATTACCTACTTCCACTTCAAACAACTGAAGTGGAGCATACCCCAAATATTGTTGAACAACTTGGGGGAGGGGGTAATACACAAGAGGGGGGGGTACAACTTTCCCAGACTTTCAATTGTCAAATTCAATATTAAATAATATAGTTGTTTTCACTGCGACTTTTGGGGATCCTTTTAATTCACTTATGGGGGGAAATTTTGTGTTTGATCCCGTAGAAATTGTGCATGAATATGTAGATAAAATTCGTGCACTACTGGAGAACCAAATTCAGTTGTGGGGAGGTAGGGATTCAATTAAGGTTTCCATTGTTTTAAAGGTTTTTTATTTAAATGAGGGGGAAAGTGAAGTTTATTATCATTATATACATTCCGAGATGCGCGTAATTTATCCGAATTTAGAAAATTTTGAGGGAGTTTTTAGCGAGTGGGTAGGACAAATTATTGCGCATCTTGAGAACTATAACGAAAATGGGAGCGGGTCTGTAGTTTTATTTATTGAAAATTTAAGCGTTAATATTTGTAAATTTAAGAAAGATTTTATTTTAAGAGGGGGTGGGGAAAGGGATATAGTTTTAAAATATAATCCAGATCTAGTAGGTTGTCGTGGTGTCCAGCGGATCTGTTTTGAAACAGGTCAAAAATGTTTCAGGTATGCTTTCCTAATATCAGCATTTCAGCCTCTAGCAGATGACGCTACAAAGACGAATTTAGATCACTGGGCTGTACATGGGAAGGAAGGGTCCAATTTCCCAATTGTAGATTTCTCTTGTTTAGAAGGAAAATCCCCTGTAACGCTACGATCCATTGATATTTTTGAAAGGGCTAATGCCCATTTAAATATCGGCGTTACTGTGGTTCAGTATGAAACTGAATTTGAAGATGGGGTTGGTTTAAAAAAGAAGGGGGTGGTTTTCCCTGTAAGGGGCCCGTCAGTTGATTTGGTCAGACACTGGGTTTGGTTGTTATACACACCACCTAGTGAACCGAATGCAATTGGCCATTTTAATCCGATTACCGACATTAGTAGAGTTCTGGGGGAGGTTAAGACTAGGGGGACCCGTTTCTACTGCCCGACATGCCTCTCTAGATTTTGGACTGAATTAAAGTTGCAAAATCATATGAGACACTGTAGACGGCATGGCTATCAGACAGTGGAAACGGTTTCAGGGGATAGGTCCATTTTACGCTTCAAAAATTTCCAAAACACCCTCCTCCAATGCAACAAAATATCTTTAGACTGTGAAGCTAAGCTGGTGGAGGTGAATGATCCCCAATATCCAAACCGAATCAAAGAACACCAAGCTATTGCAGTGTCCTACGCTCATGCGCAAAGAGACAGTTCTAACACCATGCGGTTGTTAGAAATAGTAGAAACATTGGATGAGGGGGACGACGAGTGCATGGTCAAGGCACTGACTAAACTAATTGGCACGGGTAATGGTGCTATTTCTCGTTTGAGAAATACCCATTATCCAATGGTGCTGTCTGCAGAGGATCGTCTCGCGATTAAAAATAAAAAAATATGCTGGGTTAGTAAGGGGGAGTTTGAAGAGGGGGATAAGGGGACTAAAGGGAAAAGAGGGGGAGGGGGAAAGTCAGAGACCATGATCACTTGTGGCAGGAAATATCATCTGGTGGTAGTAATTTTAGGGGGGTAGCGCATCAATCGTGTAATTTAAATGTTAGCCAACAGTTTTTTATCCCTGTTTTTATCCACAACTCAAATTATGACTTAAAATTTATTTTACCAGCTCTGGCACGTATGCACAGGGAGGGAGGGAGAGTAGACAGTCCATGGGTAAATAATTCATTTACCTATAACATTATTCCCAAATCGGCCGAGAAGTTGTTGCTTCTCGAACTGAAATGGCAGGTAGTGGATAATGGACATACGTGCTGGAATAAAATCAGGTTTTTAGATTCCTTTAGTTTTTTCCCCAAGGCATTGAGTCAATTGATTCAAGTGCAGAAAAGCGACAATTTTGATAGCTTTCCCTTGCTTAAACAGCACTTTCCAGACAGTGAAATGTATGACCTATTAACCTGCAAAGGCGTATACGCATACGACTAATACTGTTCTGGCGCTCGCTTAAGTGAGGTGAAACTACCTCCAATTGAAGCTTTTTACAATTCACTGACCAACAGTGAATGCACAGCCGAGGAGTATGAGTTTGCCAAGAAGGTGTGGTCCAAGGGGAATTGTAAAAATGGGTGGGATTATTGTAGACTGTACTTGGCCAGTGACGTTTTAACTCTGTTGGATATAGTCTGTAAGAATACAGACCAAATCTATTCAGAGTTCGGGTTAGATATAGGATATTATTTTTCCACACCCCATTTAGTGATGGATTTGATTTTAAAAATTAGTAGGGAGGAAATAGGCCTAATCAC
>JAQQPU010008249.1:23203-36242 GCA_029168905.1 Artemia sp. Kazakhstan ARC1039 | reverse complement strand
CTTTTGTAGCATCTACTGTAAAAGTAGATGTGCTATATACAGCATCTACCGTAGCATCTACAACTATATACAGCTATATATGCAATGATATATGCTGTATCGATGCTAGAAACCCTTTTATGCAGCAGTGGTGCATACTGGCTATGAGAAACCTTTTGGAAGATAACATAGAAAATCAACGTTATGTAGCGTCTATGACGGAGCTGCCAGGTCTGAAGTTTTGAGTGAAATGGGCTTTGAAGTTGTAGATAAAAGAATACGGCGGAGTAACTCCAGCAGATGAAACAGTGGTTTCAATTAATAAGAACTTCCTGTCCGTGTCATGGCAATACTTTATTACTTGTATTTTGTAGATAGGTGTTCAAAAGTTTTTTTTTTTAAAGAAATTTCCTAGAAGAATTACAGAGAATTTCACGTTCAATCATGCTTTTGAGTCGGAATTCACATAGTAACGTCGTTTGAGTCCTTTCACTTGGCGAATATCACTGTCTTCTGTCAGAGCTTAGTTTTAGATACGGCATGGATACTGGGAAAGTTTGTGTTATTGCATCCTCCCCCCACCCCATTCTGGCTATTTCGTCCTTTCTGGTGTAACTAACATCTAATTCTGTCCCATGTGGTTCCAATGACTTTTCATTAATGTATTGTTGTTTTATTGTTGAGCGAATCTGGAACAGCTTCAAAAAGAAGAATATTTAGATGAAAGAACTAGAATTAATCTACCACTTGATGACGATGATGATATTGTATTTAGGCCTTCGAGAGCTAATCGTAAAGGTTCTTTGGTTATTTTATGTGTCGCATGATAGATTTATTTCATTTTGTTTTTGGTTGCTTGCTCCATTGTCTTACTCAGCTGTCGCGTTGCTCATTGTTCGTGTGTCAAAATAAGTCATCTCTCAGCTTAGATTGGCCTCAACTCTTTAAAAACAAAATTACCAGGAAAGATTCAAGTTGGCTTGCATCAGTAAAACCATTATCATTTTCATATATTTTAGACGACATCCCCATCTGTTACTCCGTATTGTAGGCATTGTAGCAAGTTACTCCGTATTGTAGGCATTAAACCAGTAGTCTTAACAAATCTACCTAAAAGGTTTGTGCTTAGTCGTCTAGCCCAAGAAGGAGACGTGTGATGTCCCAAAACAGAACACATTTTGAATGCCCTAAATGCCTTCTCACAGCAATTCCTTAGAATTTCCCTCTCTTTTTCATATTTTCTACAGTTGAATATGATGTGACGTATGTCTTCATACACTCCACATGTGTTGCAGTTTGGGGATGGGGTCATTTTCCAATGGAATAGTGTTGATTTTGTCTTTGCATGGTCACATCCAAGACAAAAGAGATTAAAAAAAAAAAAAAAATATTGCAAAAATATTTGCATATATTTTGACAAAGGATTAAAACAATTCAAAAACCTTAAAAAAGAAAACCAAAAGTTTGATGAATTATATCATTCTCCCTTCCCCCACCACAAGAGTGAACGCATCGTTTTTACATTTATGACCCATACAACATTACAAATGGAAAGTATTTAAGACATGAAAAAAAGGTAAAAAAAAAATTAAGTTCAGTTCAGAATTGCTAAAGTTATTTTATAAACTGCAAAAATATTTATGGTGTCAATAACTTTAATGTTTTAATTCAAACCAGTAAAATACCTGACAACTTTAAAATTAGTTTGTTTTTTGTTTAATAAAAACAACTCGATACGCGAACAAGGCCTACAGGTTAGAACGTAACCAGGTATATAATGTCTTTAGGAAGGCCTAAAAAACGAAAATTTGCACCATCAGTTGCGACAACACCTTTACGGGTAGCTAAAGCAAAGGCCATTGCTAAATTGTCTGAAGTAATCAAAATCAAAAACGTGTAAAAAATGAAAATGAAGAGCAAAGACACGGGTGGTTAGAAGATAAAAAAAACAAAACAATTATAGCGTGTCAAAAATCAAAATGATGAGCAGAGACACACGTGGTGGCGGTTTGCTAAAAATGAGAATGAAGAGCAGAGACACACGCGGTTAGAAGACATGCGACACCAGGCATGTGAGCAAGTGAAAAATGAAAATGAAGACTAACCTGGACAACAAGAATTAAAACGTGACAAAATGGAAAATGATAGCGATGATGATTGGGTTTGGGATTTTGATATGGATAAGGTCATCAATGCCTACCATACCTTTGTAAAAAAAATAACAACAAAGGTTCGGTGATATGTACTTCATAATGACGAAAGACAAGAGGGGGTCAAAGGAACCAAACAAATTAAAAATGATGAACAATTAAAATAAACAAAGGTCCAGCGATAAAAGACAAGGATCCATGTGGACGTCATGCCATCAAGAAAAGGCTAAAATAGTCTGTTTTTACAAGACAAACGACAATGAGCATCCATATATAGAAGCCTGCCACGTGCCGAGTGCCGGGGCCCAGCGGCAAAACCGCCGGGCTCCCGGTATTATATACTATCTTTATAAGCTAGCAATAATTGTCTATGTATGCATTTATGTATGTATTTATTTTTTCTCGAAAATAGCTACATATTTCTTTAGGAAATTTGGCTTACTGAGATCACAAGTTTGAGAAAATTCGTTAAAAACCTTAATTTTGAAAAAAAAAATTTATGTGAATGACGACATTTTTATATACATCAGTATTGCAATGACGTTGTCAAACTTGTCACACTTGTGTAAAAAATTGAAGATTTTCATGCATGGATACGTTTACATTAATTTGCTTATAGAGCAAAAAAAATGGTAATTGCAAAAGTATTTGTATATATTTTGACAAGGGATTACAACAATTCAAAAACCTTAAAAAAGAAAACCAAAAGTTTGAAGCTTAGTAAAAATCCGACTTGCTTGAATAATCAAATATCTTTGAAAGACATATAAGTATGAAAACCTTATCTAGAGGTAGTTAAACGGAAACTTTATAAGTGTTATAAATGTTACAACCTGGACCATCATGTAAAACTAGACCAAGAAGGGCAGCTAAAGCAAAGGACACTGACAAATTGTCTGAAATAATGAAAATAAAAAATTAAGAAGAAATAATAATGGGGTTAGAAGATAAGCGACAACGAGAATACATTTGTTGAGAAAATAAAGGTTTAGCGATGTTTTTATTATGACAAAAGACAAGGCAAGGCAAAAGTTAAAGGTCCAATAACAAAAAAAAACGTAATTTTACAAAGGCGCTACTTCTAAAGGTTATCTAAAATGTTTAAGGGGTTTAAGGGGTAAACTAGTGAAAGTGAGAATCACATTGAATTGTAAACAAAATTTTGAACGTTGATCTGTGGTTGGAAACTGGAAGAGACGTATTTGTTATCTATTAATGTCTTAAGAAATTAAGTGAGATTATATATGAATCAAAACTGCTAAGGAAAAAGGCATGGAAAAAACTTTCCGAGGTAAAGGTGAAAAAAATGCACAATGAAATCTACGATTGGAAAAAAAGTAACTAAGATGACTGGCAACAAAAACGGTTCAAATAGGTCAGGAATTTTAGAAAGAATTCGTATTTTTCACAGAGTGGCTATATCGGACCTTTGTGACGTCAAAACTTCAATAAAAGGCTCAAGAAGTCTGCGGTTAGAAGACAAGCGACAATGAGAGTCCATCTATAGAAACCTGCCGCGTGCCGTGAGTTTCTTTAAGTTCGATTTCTGTAAATGTGTCATGCCTTTTTTCTCCAATAACAATTACAATGCCAGTAATAATTCCTTACAAAACAAACTATTAAAAAAAGGAGTTCCATCTAAACTATTTTTACCACATTATTGTACTATTTACTACCCATGCACATAAGTGAAGCCTTAAGCCAACAGGACAACTTGAAATCATTAAAGATAGCAAATTATGATTCTTCCAATTAGCATAAAGTTTTAAAGTTATATGATTAGCTACCCGCCTACCGACTGGGGGTTTTCAGATTCAATCACTTACGGTGCAAGAGAAATTCATACTCGATGTCGCGATAAAATAATTTTTAAATAGTTTTAATGTATAAATTAATAATAAATAAAACTTCAAAAAGTGATCTTTTACCGTTTGTTTAAAAACCTTCATTTTGGGAAAAAATTTATGTAAATGACTTCATATATTTGTACATTATTTATTGCAATGAGGTCATGTACTAGAATAAAAGTCTGCACTAATGTTACATCCATGGATCAAGTTTCTACGAAAATCTGCATTCAGTTATTATGTAAACTGTAAAAATATTTATGATGTCTGATATTGTCTGAACAATTATTTTAATGTTTTAATTCAAACTACAAAAATACCACAGATCCCTATTCAACATTTCGTTTACAATTTAATGTGATTCTCGCTGTCGTTTGTTCCATGCCTTTTTCTTTAGCTCTTACAATTCTCACTTTCACTAGTTTTCTAATCACATTTATCTGTGCTTCATTTTCATCAATCAATCCCTTAAACATTTTAAAAATTACCTTAAATTAGAATTAGAGCCTTTGTAAAATTACATTTTTTTTGTTTTTGGACCTTTAAGTTTTGTCTTGGCTTACATACATATGTAAAGAAATACATGTTACCGAAACTTTGTTTTTTTTAACAAAGGCATAGTAAGCGTTGATGTACAGAAAAATAAGGTTTAACAATCTTAACTGGTAAGTCCATAACTCAGAACAGTAGAAAAAGAACAATAAAACTTAAAAATGAAGGGAAAATAAGAACAAATAAATCGCAGCAAAGTAAGTTGAATAAATTACCTTTTCCTCTTCTAACCGAGAGGATTTTGCACTTAAGCCAGGGCTCATCTTGCCCCGTTTGAAAGAAGAAAACGATTGCGAGGAAACTTGAAGAGACATATGTGGATTGTAGGTATGTGGAAATAAACTAGCATCAACAAGTTCATTCGTTGATATACATTCATCAATCCAAAAAGGAGAAACAAGTGGTATGTTCCATTCTTTAGCTTGTTTTACATCTTTGTTCACACTTCTCCCCTAGAAATAGAAGAAAGCTTTATCTATAGTGGGTTCCAATACACTGGCAAGAATATCTCTAATCATTACAAAACGGTAATGGAAAAAAAATGTATCGTCCAGAATCAAAATTATAGTAAAATGTAACAATAAACCAGGTGACGCTAACGAAGTGTAAAAGTGTAATGGTAAACCGTAACATAATTTTTTACATATTCAGAAAAAAAAACAGGAAGAGAAAATGATCAGCTAGACGCTTTATCGGGTTACAATAAAAAGTAAACATTAGTATTTCTAGAGGCCAGAAAATAGTTTTAAAGTCTTAGGAACTAGCGTGTCTAAAATTATCATTAAGTCACAGACTTCAACTCTAATTGAAACCAAATGTGAAAAAAAAAATAAATAAAGAGATGTCCTCAGCAAAGATAATTAAGAATAGTATAAAGAAATCAAAGAATAAAAAACAAGAAAAATAAATAAAATAAAATCATAAATAAGTGTATTACTTTGAAATTAAAAATATTATTTAAAATAATACTTTACTTAAAGTAATAATAATACTTAAAGTATTAGGACAGGCAAATCCTAGTACAAAAAAAAAATATATTTTAAAAAACTTCAGAGTAGAGCCATGATTTTTTTGCGGGAGGGGTCTGACCCTTCTTCCTTTGTCCTTCAGCTCCTCCCCCATAATTTACCCCTTTGCTAGCATATTAAGAACAGTAAAAGTTAGACATAGTCTTATTAGCATACCAACAGGGAAATCCATGTCCTTCTCCTTCCCACTCATACTCCTCACCCATGGAATCAGTGAAAAATAATAGTAACTCACCAGAAAGTGATATTATCGTATGACTAGAGAAGCCCTTGTCCTTCCAACCCTCCCTTGCTCTAGTCAACAACAAGCAGCTAATGTGACGGTAACTTTACTTGCTTTGAAGTACCAAATAATATTTGCAAATATTCCATTAATGGCAAAAGTTAAACATCTAATCTAAATGAAAATTACCGTCCTATTTTAGAACTTTTCTTTACTATTATTTCTAAGGTTTTTCTAGCGGGGAATGGGGGGGGGGCAATGAGTTTCCTAGACGACACACTTGATGCCAAAACCCCTCACATGAAATATTTAGATTTTTGTCATTGCTGCAAAGTTTAGCCTAGAATCATCTCCCCGAAGTGATCTCTTCCTGCCAAATTCGTATTCAGCACTGACGATTCCCTACAAAACTATTCTTCAGAAAAGCATATGTTTCGTTGCATAAAATTTGCTACAATCTCTTAGCGTAGTTCCTAGACTACTAACCAAAAGTCATCAATAGCCACAAAAGGCACAACTGCAGCTGCTGTAATGCGCCCCCATATCGTTGATTCTTTACTGACAAGGATTGTTTATTTGCAAGGATAAACAAAAAAAAAAAAAAAAAAAAAAACAGCTTATTTTTATCATGAAAAGGGTAAGTATGCGAACAAACCAGTTTTATTACTTTCCGAACTATTGGAACTTTGACACCATATAAGGTACCAAAGAGAAAAAGAGAGATTACTATCCTAGAATTCTACGGTACGAAGTTACATCGCGGTACACAGTTTGTGCACCAAACAAGGATAAAAAAACATATTACTTTCCTAGAATTCCGAGACACAAAGTTCATTTTAATTTCATTGATTTACGCCACTGAAGAATTTCCGTAAGCCAATCAAATTGTTCCTTAGCCATCACCAGAAAGAGACTTGAACTTTTTACTGAATAAACACAGTAGAAAAAGCACCAAAGTTTAACAAGGGTAAACAGAGATTTGGAACTTGATGCATCTTCTTCATCAAAAAACAATATGTACTTTTCAAAAAGAGAAAGAAGAAGAATAGGAAAAAGTACCTGCAGATAGAGATATAACTTATAACTTATTGGAATATCTCATTTTCATAAGCTGAAAAAGCCGTCCTCTTTAAATTCTAAGAAGGCAATAGGTCCACCTTTTTAAAACTTGATTCGTTCCAATTTGAAAATTTTATGGCAGTGAAAAGGAACGAAAAATTGAATATTACTTGATTGGTTCTCTTGTGCGCAATTTTAAGCCAATAGAAAGAGCAAAACAGTTTTTCAAACGCCTTTGGTCCCCAGGTTTATAGATTATGAGCAAGCGTTCGATTCTGTTGATAGAAGAGCTTTAGTAAAGGTTTTATCCTTGTATGGTATACCAGACAAATACATTAAAGTGATTAGTGCTATGTACGAGAATAATACTGCTGCGGTTAAGATAAAAAATGAGGTTAGCAGCTGATTTTGTATTAAATCAGGAGTTAAGCAGGGTTGTGTTCTATCCCCCTTTATATGGATTATTTTGATGGACTTTGTCTTAAGGAGCACAGGAAAGGCAATGGGAGACCACGGAATCAAATGGGAAGGAAAAAGTCTCCTGGACTTAGATTATGCTGATGATTTAAGCATCCTAGATTAAAGTGTGAGCAAAATGAATGAAGTTTTAGAGGTTTTGCGAGTTCAGGGTACTATGATAGGTTTAAAAATTAATGTTAAGAAGACTAAGTCACTAAGGCTAGGAATAAGTGAAGATGAAAAAATGACGTTGGGTAATGAAAAGATTAATCAGGTGGGCAGCTTCACTTACCTTGGTAATATTGTTAGTAAAGATGGTGGGAGCAGTGATGATGTTAAAAGTAGAATAGCCAAGGCTCAACGCTCAAATTAATGTTAAGAAGACTAAGTCACTAAGGCTAGGAATAAGTGAAGACGAAAAGGTGACGTTGGGTAATGAAAAGATTAATCAGGTGGGCAGCTTCACTTACCTTGGTAGTATTGTTAGTAAAGATGGTGGGAGCAGTGAAGATGTTAAAAGTAGAATAGCCAAGGCTCAGGGTGTTATTTTTACAGTTAAAAAAAGTTTGGAAGAATAGAAAGATAAGTCTGCAAACCAAGATTAGAATATTAGAAGCTACAGTGATGACAGTGGTCAAATACGGCTCTGAAGCATGGACGCTCCGAAAAGCGGATGAATATTTGCTAAATGTTTTCCAGAGAAATTGCTTAAGGATTGTTCTGGGTTCCCGGCTGACTGACCGTATTTCAAACAATAGGCTATACGAAAAATGTGGTTCAATACCGCTCTCTAGGGCTATAATGAAAGAAAGGTTGAGGTGGCTAGGGAAAAGGATGACAGATTGCCGAAGATTGTGCTTTTCGGCCAACCGTCTAGGGCTAAACGAAAAGCAGGTCGTCCTCGTTTGGGGTGGGAGGACGTCATAAAGAAAGATTTAAAGGAAATGGGAACTTCATGGGCGGGTGTAAAAAGGGAGGCTTTGAATAGATTGGGATGGAGGAGGAGCGTACGTAGCTGTGTTGGCCTCAGGCGGCTTGGTGCTGCGGTGAGTTGTTAGTAGTAGTAGTGATATTAGCCCATTCAATTCATCTTTCCCCTTATTGGTTGGCGTCCTTCTGGCCCATGAACGAGGCGAGTTTATTTGATTATGTTTCATAATAAGTCGACAATAAGTTTTTAGTAGCAGTTCCAGCTGAAGTTTTTGGTCTGACAATCTGGTGAAAAAAGTGAGAAATATCTTCTAAGCCTGCTTTTGGGTATTCTCAAACCCGCTTAGGTTGGGGAAGGGAGTTTTACGAAAGTTCTTAGTATATGCTGAGGTGTGGTAATTAAATTTACCAATCTTTGCAGATATTCCCCCCATACCCCATCAGCACTACGATACATCTATTCTTAAGATGAAAGATTTTCTTTAAAAGGTATGTTCTTTTCTTCTTGTTTTTCTTCATTAGCTGTATTAAAATCTGGCTAAAATTTGGTCGCTTGCTTATTTAAACGTTCAATTTCGCCAGCTTCTAACACTTTGTCCTATTTTTGCATCCTACGCTAAATGCCGGTAAGTGAGTGCTAATGAAGTTAAAATAAGTTCATTTCAATGAATTAGTTAATCAGCAGATAGGCTATAATAGTCTGATCTTCATATGAATAGCTTTCTATTAAAAAATGCCTGCTTCACGATGGAATTCCCAAGGCTTCCAGATAATGAAAATATACCAAGCCTAAGCAACGCAATAATTTGAAATTTTTTATCTACAATAACGGAAGTACTGGGGGAGGGGATACAAAAATAAAATACATCTTATTTTATATATGACTAAGCCGGTATATAGCCTTTTCATCAATTCACTTACCTTTCATTGCACCAGTTTCAAAACGAAAACGTTTGAGAACGTTCTCAAAAGAAAATAACAATTGTTCGAACAACTATAGGGCCGTACTGAGGCACTTTTCCCCAATAAAATCCAATTCAGTTGGTGCAATGAGCATCATGCATGGTGCAATGAGCAACGACAAATGGAAGGACACTCTGATATCATGCTAAATACCCTAAATTCATTTTCTAAGATTTTACATTGGAGGCTAAACAAATTAACAGCTCTGTTGTGCAAATTCAAGATCACAAAAATATTTTGCATTAAATTAAAGATCAAAATATGCTTAAATTAGTATTACTTTAAAACACAGATTTTCAGGCAACATTTGTTTAATTTTCATGCTTCCTGTAACATTTGAAAATGTGGGTATAAGCCAATTTGGCATACCCCTCCCCCCAAAAAATGTATATCCGAATCGTAAAAACGTAACAAAAATGAATTTAAATAGATTTTTGATGTAACCCCCCCCCCCCCTTGCCGGAAAAAATCCTGCATACGGATGTTTCCCTACCTACAAATATATTGCAGAAATACATGAGAATTAGAAAATTTTAAAGCTTGAATTTGGCTTTTGAAACTTTCCAAAGAAAGATTATTCTATTCTGAAGGCGAACAATGTGCTCATTTTTTTTATTAACAATTTGGAAACAGGTTTGGCAGTGAAATTGTTTGGCAAAAATAACAAAAACTTACGTAGAACTTGATTATTCTATTCTGAAAGGTATATAACTATACAGGAAAACATTTTAAACCGTTTTTTTGTGTTTTAAAAGGATCTAGAAAACACAGGTCGGGTAACACGATTTTGGGTTTACAATTCATATGCCACCGTTGGTGGAAGCCGTGTGACATCTTTAAGTTTTTATAAATTTTTGTATGCTATTGAACTAAAATTGAAAACTGCCTATCTGAATTATTTTTTTAGCGTCATTCAATTTTTTGTTGTCCACTTTTTTGTAAATGAAAATCCACGTTTACATCTGATGGTATGGCTAAAATATTTAGTATCCATATGCTACTGCTAACAAAAAATCTCAATGCAATATTGGATGATATATACAAAAAAAAGAAAGAAAAATAGAAGGATACACAAAAAAGAAAGAAAAATAGAAGGATATACAAAAAAGAAGAAAGAAGGATATACAAAAAAGAAAGAAAATAGAAGGACATACAAAAAAAGAAGAAAGAAGGATATACAAAAAAGAAAGAAAAATAGAAAAGGATGGAAGGCAATAAACTTTCCTACCTCGTATAAAACATAATTAACAGTTCGATCAAGGTTGAATCTCACAGTACCACCCAGTTGCTCTATTTTCTTGTAAAGATCCGGAAGAGGAGTAGTCATCCATCCCGAAACATAAACACTCTTACCAAATAAGGGCAAGCCAGTGTCTTCCTGTAAAATACATCATAATATCTATAAAAAAGTAAAAAGGAAAATCGTTCGACAAAAGGCACAACAAATTTAATTTTTATTCCCAAGCCTTCAATTCTTTTCTTTAGATTAATCAAAAGAACATTTTCCAGAAAATAAGTTTTTCAAAGAAAAGTAAAGAACTCCATTAAACAAAAAATGAGAAAAAATAAAATCAAATAATCTACCAAGCGTGAAACTACCACAAATCAGCATCGATAAATAAATGAAACCAAAAACGAACAGAAATTACAATAAATAACCGAGTCAAACTCAAAACGATCAGAAATTAACACAAGTTGGGCGCAAAACCCCTATGCCTTCCCAAGGCCAGAACAAAATTTGGACTTTACTGAAAAAATATAAATGTCTTTACTTTTATAACTTTAATAAATCAAATAATATTAACATTTGATTACTAAATATCATTATATGTATATTAAACTGACAATGCACATTCATTTGTATTTTTTCAGTAAAGTGCAAATTTTGCTCTGGCCTTGTGAAGGCATAGGGGTTTTGCGCCCAACTTATATGTTTGGGAAAATGGTGGACGTGAGAGGGGCGTTAGTCGCTATCCAATCACTTTCAACTATCATAAAGGCACTAGCCCTTTCAATTTCCAATTGAATGAGCCCTTTTGAAGTTTCTACGACAACACTTTCAATAAAAACTTTATATGCCCCCAGGGCATAACTTCAACCCTTGCACTGAGGGCTCTGAGGGGGATATCACCCTAAAAGACAAAATTTCCAGAACTTTCAACTACGTTGAACAAATTGGATATCTCAAAATTTTAATTCGATGTGTTTGGGAAAATGGTGGGCATGAGAGGGGCGTTAGTCGCTATCCAATCAGTTTCAACTTTAAAAAAAGGCACTAGCCCTTTCAATTTCCAATTGAATGAGTCCTTTTGAAGTTTCTACAGCAGCGCTTTCAATAAAACTTTATATGCCCCAAGGGCATAACTTACAACCCTTGATCTGAGGGCTGTGGGGGGAGGGGTTTTCATCCTTAAAGACCTAATTTCCAAAAATGAGCCCCTTTTGAAGTTTCTACGACAACGCCTTCTATAAAAACCTTATATGCCCCCAGGGCATAGCTTAAAACAATTGCCCTGAGGGTTGTGGGGGATTGTCCTCCTCAAAAATATATTTTCTATCTGGAAATCAACTACGTTGAACAAATTGGCTATCTCAAAATTTTGATTGGATGTGTTTGGAGAAATGATGCGCATGGGGGGGGAGGGGCTAGTTGATATCCAATCACTTTCGACTATTAAAAAGGGCACTATCCCTTTGAATTTCCAATCGAACGAGCCTGTTTTGAAGTTTCTACGACAACGCCTTCTATAAAAACCTTATATACCCCCAGGGCATAACTTAAAACCATTGCCCTGAGGGCTCTGGGGGAGTGTCCTCCTCAAAAACATATTTTCTATCTGGAAATCAGCTATGCTGAACAAAATGGCTATCTCAAAATTTTGATTGGATGTGTTTGGGAGAATGATGGGCGTGGGTGGGGGCTAGTTGCCCTCCAATCACTTTCAACAATTAAAAAGGGTACTAGCCCTTCGAATTTACAATTGAATGAGCCTATTTTGAACTTTCTACGACAACGCCTTCTATAAAAACCTTATATGCCCCAAGGGCATAACTTAAAACCCTTGCCCTGAGGGTTGTGGGGAGTGTCCTCCTCAACAAAATAGGGGGGCTAGTTGCCCTCAAATTACTTTCGACTATTAAAAAGGGCACTAGACCTTTGAAGATTTCAATAAAAACTTATATGCCCACAGGCATAACTTATAACCCTTGCTCTGAAGACTGTGGGGGGAGTGTCCTGCTCAAAGGTATAATTTCCTGAACTTTAACTGCGTGGAACAAAATGTCTATCTAAAAATTTTGATTGGATGTGTTTGGGGAAATGGTGGGCATGGAAGGGGTGTTAGTTGCCTTCTAATTACTTTCGACAATTAAAAAGGGCACAAGCCATTTTAATTTCAAATCGAATGAGCCCTTTTTGAAGTTTCTACGACAACGCGATCTACAAAACTTTATATACCCCCAGGGCATAACCCAAAACACTTGTCCTGAGGGCTATGAGGGGGTTGTCATCCTCAAAGACCTAATTTACAGAGCTTAAAACTACGTTGAACAAAATGGCTATCTCAAAATTTTGATTTGATGTTTGGGGAAAAGGTAGGCGTGAGAGGGGGGTTAGTTACAGTCCAATCACTTTCAACTATTAAAAAGGGCACTAGCCCTTTGCATTTCCAATCGAATGAGCCTTTTTTGAAGTTTCTACGACAACGCCTTCTATAAAAACCTTATATACCCCCAGGGCATAACTAACAACCCTTGCCCCGAGGGTTGTGGGGGAGTGTCCTCCTCAAAAACATATTTTCTATCTGGAATTCAACTACGCTGAACAAAATGGCTATCTCAAAATTTTGA
>JAQQPU010008248.1:17206-36245 GCA_029168905.1 Artemia sp. Kazakhstan ARC1039 | reverse complement strand
GAATTTGTCTTCTAAGCCTCTTAATATTCAACAGGAAGCCATTTTGTCGAAGAGTTCTAAGTTCTGTTTTCCAACACCAGTCTTCTATTCAAAAATAATTTCAAAGGTGGAGTCAGGAATTATGGCTTCTATAGATAAGGTTGATACTCCTCAAGAACTCAGAGCTGAGATCGTAAGAAAACTAAACGCCTTTAATATGAGCTTATTTGGTAAAGACATTTCACAAAAAAATTACATTAAAATCCTTTCTGATTTGAAAAAGGATAAATTCCTTACTATCACCAGAGCCGATAAGGGAAACACGATCGTAATTATGAACACTGAAGACTATAATGATCAAATGAAATCCATTATTTCGGACACTATTACATACAAAAAACTTGATTTTGATCCTACAGATAAATATGTAAAATCAACAAGAAAGGAATTAGAGTCAATGAAAAATAATTTTCACATTACCCCACAGTTTTATAACAAATATTATCCTAGGGGTTGTTCGGCACCCAAGATCTATGGTCTACCTAAGATTCATAAGACTGGATCCCCCCTCCGCCCCATTGTGTCAACTTTTCTGTCACCTGTTTCAAAATTAGGAAAATGGTTGTCGGTAGCTTTGCGTCCACTTTTGGGAACACAAAAATCATATTTAAAAATTCGACTGATCTTACTAATAAATTGCGAAATTTCACGCTGGAGGAGAGTTCAATTCTTTGCAGTTTTGATGTTGTGTCCATGTATTCAAATTGTGATTTAAAAAGGTGCGAGGATATTTTAAAAAGTAAATTAGAAAAACACTTTGATTTAATACAGGATGTGACGTTAGCCAGTTTGGATATTGATGTCATTATGAGACTAATTATTCTGGTAAATGAATTTTCTTTTTATTTTGGTTTTCGAGGGGAGTTTTTTAGACAAATTTTTGGGTTACCTATGGGGGCTTCTCTTTCTCCTTTAGTGGCAAATCTATTCATAGATGCCATTGAAACCTCCGCTATAAACAGTTTTAGAATCTCCCCTTGCTTCTGGGGTAAGTTCATGGATGATGTGGTGTGCGTTTGGAAACATGGATTGGACTCCTTAGAACTTTTTTGTAAGCATTTAAATAGTTTTGTTAATAATATTAAATTTACAGTTGAATTTGAGGATAATAATAAATTACCTTTTCTGGATATTTTATTAATTAAAAGGGATCTCCATTTACTTTTCTGGATTTACAGAAAACCTACGCACAATGATAGGTATTTAAATTTTCATTCTTGCCACCCTATGTCGGTGAAAAGGGGGGTTGTAATTTCACTAGTGGATAGAGCCTTTAAAATTGTTCCTAGGAATTTCTGGATTCGGAATTGTTATACTTGAGAGATATTTTGTTTTGTAATAGTTATCCAATTAAGTTCATTGATAGAATAATTGAAAATAGACGGGTTAAACATAGTAGTAGGGTTATTGAGGTTTCTCAGTCTTTAGATTTAGTTGTATCAAAAAGCTTCATTTCATTACCATATGTACCTGGTTTGGGTGAGAAACTTTCACGGGTTTTACGTAAATTTGGTATTGATACATGTTTCCAATCGCTGAGGCCAATGGGTAGTTTTTTTTTAGTTCTGGTAAGGATTTAACTCGGGGAAATTTAGTAAGTGGGGTGTATAAAATTCCGTGTTCTTGTGGGAAGTTCTATATTGGTAGGATTCACCAACAATTAGTTGAAAGGTTTATTGAACACCGAAACTCAATAGAAAAAACCCTACAATTAAGCAAGCCTCCAGAAACTTTCGTTTCAGCTTTAGCAGAGCATATTTGGCTTCAACCAGATCATTTTGTAAAATTTGATGAAGCCTTGGCTATTTCTAATGATAAGGGGTACACCCAATGGGCCAGGGAAGCCATAGAAATTAAAAAACATATGTTTGCTAACCTTTCCATAAATAGGGACACGGGTAATTTAAGTATTGACCCAATTTATGATAACCTTCTAAAGAGTGAATCAACAGTCAATAAGGGAGTAAAGATTTTAAATAATCACCAGGGGACTATTTTACCTGCTAGACCAAAACGATTTGCTTCAGTAATAGCTAACAAAAGGATTATTTCGCAACTGAATAATTAAAGTAATTTACAGTTTTTTTATTTTTCCTCAGTTACTCTGGTGTCCTCACTGAAGTAACTCTATATTAGCATCTTTTCCCTACGTGGATTAGTTTGCGCCGATTGCACATTTTTGTTTTTTTTGTTGTTTTTTTTTGGTGGTGGTTTTATTGGTTTTTAGTTTTATCTTGTTTTTTTTTTATCTTGTTCTTCTTGTGTGTCTTTCGTGCCGAAGACGCCTTGTTTGTATACAGGCGAAATATCCGCGTTGTTATGTTTCTGTTGTTTTCTTTTCTCTCCACTGGCCACAGTCTCGTTTGTTTGTTTTTTTTTAGAGATTTTTCTCTTTGTTGGTATTTTGTCATGGCTGGGCAGTTTGGCTTAATATCTTTCATAACTCAGAGAGAGTTAGAAAACAATTATTTAAAAAATTTAAGATCACTCAGCAAAAAAACAGAATAGACTACAATCAATCCTCGGTAAAAAAAAACACAAAAGAAACAAAACAAAAAACTGGTTAATGTTTGTACTGTCCAAGTATCATTTGCCTCCATGAGGATTATTAACTGCATTGGCAAGGAAGAGAGACGCTAAACCACAGTTTATATAATTATTCAGTATGATCTTTCCCTATCTCACCCATTATAAAAACCCGGACCGAGGTGCAAGTGCTCCAGAGAACGTTTTTGCAAATATAAACATAAGCGGCATTAGATCTTTTCACGGGTAGACAAAGAATAATCACCTACGGAACAAGTACCGACAAAACCGCTTGGCCGGCTCAACCAATAAGTGGACAATAAGTGCAGAAATAAGTGGTAGGAGCTTTTTGTTCGCACCGAGAATGAAGAGCTAGAAATCATCTGCGGTAAACTTACTGGATAATTATATAAACTGTGCGCTAAACTTAATCTCTAGTGGTACTGTTGGATTAGTGGTAAATCACAGAGCAATTTTGTATTTAGTTTTCATTCACTTAAGGAAATTAAAAGTTTGAAAGTTCTCAAACATTTTCTACCAATCCTCACAAAGGTGTATACGCTACTTGTTTTTAATGCCTGTCGTCTAACAGTCTTTATTGCTTTAGTTTCTTCCTAAGAACAGGGAAATCTTTGCTGCGTGAAGCCAAAAGGGTGTATCAAGGGCGGATCCAGGATTTTTTTTCGGGGGGGAGGGGTTTACTAATTTTTGACTTTTTTGAGGGGGTTTTACTAATTTTTGACTCAGTTTTTCGACTAATTTTACTGATTTTTACCGAGGTTTTACTAATTTTCGACTTATTTTCGACTCGGTCAAAAATTTCGGGGGGGGGGGGTTGAACCGGGTAACCTCCCCCCCCTGGATACGGCCTTGGTATATTGCGGCAATAGCCAATTTTCTGCATAGGTAGCCAATAGGACCTGATTTTTTTTTTTCAACAGTAACACTGGTTTTATTTTAAAATAAAGTATACATCTTCGAGTTGAGGTTACATTTGAATTTACCTCACTTTCCTGCAAATATTTTATTTATATTTTTAATATCCAAAAGTGATAAATCAGATGAAAAACTATAGCTCAAATCATCAATGGACAAGGAGATTGAACTTCCTTTTTGTAGATATTGAAGGTCAAGGTATTTATGCCAAAATTAATATTTAAAAAATGTTGGTTATTTTTATTCAAGTAAATATTTTATTTAGTACTTTTCTTTGTTTAAAAATATTCATTTTCAACATGGAGGCGGAAAATGAAAACTTCCATAAACCTCATTTTTAAAACACTAAATTATGGTCACGCAATAGTGTTGACTTGTAGCGTCGCTTGAAATCCTCTTTATTGCTTCCCATCATCCAGCATTCAGCTACGCAGTAGGATTCTAAATCCCTATGCTGTCTAAAAGCCAGAATAAAATTTGTACTTTACTGAAAAAATTTAAAATGAGTTTACAGAAAAAAAATGTGCATTGTCAGTTTAATATACATATACTGGTATTTATTCCTTAAAATGTTAATTAATTTTGATTTCTTAAAGATATAAAAATGAAAACATTTAAAATAATTTTTTCAGTGAAGTACAAATTAAATTCTGGTTTTCAGGAAGCACAGAGGTTTAGAACCCTACTCATATTAATTTCTACTCCTTTTGAGTTTGACTCTGTTATTGATATTAATTTCTGTTTGTTTTGGGTTTCGTTTATTTATTGATACTGATTTGTGGTAGTTGTATTCCTGGTAGATCATTGTTTGATTATATTTTGGTCAATTTTTGGCTTAATGGAGTTCTTTACTTTCTTTTTGAAAAACTCATTTTGTGGAAAAAGTTTTTTTTAATTATTTTCTGTTCGGTTCATATTGACATTGTCTTTTTCAGGGAAAAAGACTGAGCCTCTTCTAAAGCTAAACCTCCGATCATTTCTAGAACTTTCAACTACGTTGAACAAAATGACTATCTCAAATTTCAAAATTTTGATTGTATGTGTTTCAGGAAATGGTAGGCTTGAGAGGGGGGTTATTTGCCCTCCAATCACTTTTGACTTTTAGAAAAGGCATTAGCCCTTTCAATGTCCAATTGAATGAGCCCATTTCGAAGTTTCTACGACAACGCTATCTATAAAACCTTATATGCCCTAGGGCATAACTTACAACCCATGCCGTGAAGGGTGTGGGGGGTTTGTCATCCTCAATGACGTAGTTTCCAGAACTTTAAACTACGTTGAACAAAATAGTCATCTCAAAATTTTGATTAAATTTGTTTTCGGGAAATGGTGGGCGTGAGAGGGGGTGATGACTTGCACTCCGATCGCTTTCGCCTATTAAAAAGGGCACTAGTCTGTTCAATTGCCAATCGAATTTTCTACGATAAGAAAATTTTTGAAGTTTCTACGATAAAAATTTGTATACAAACTTTATGTTCCCCTAGGGCATAACTTACAACCCTTTCCCTGAGGGATGTGGTGGGTTGTCACCCTCAAAGACCTGATTTCCAGAAATTTAAGCTATGTTGAACAAAATGGCTATCTCAAAATTTTGATTGGATGTGTTTGGGGAAATGGTGGGCGTGACAGGGGTTTAGTTGCCCTCAAATCAATTTCGACTATTACAAAGGGCACTAACCGTTTCAGTTTCAAATCGAATGAGCCCTTTTTGAAATTTCTATAATAACACTTTCTATAAAAAAAAAACATATATGCCCGCAGGGCATAGCACAACCCTTGTCCTGAGGGCTCTAGGAGGGGGGTTGTAATTTTCAAAGACATAATTTTCAGAACTTTCAAATAAGTTGAAAAAATGGGATATTTCAAAACTATGATTGGATGTGTTTGGGGAAATGTGGGCGTGAGAGGGGGGTTAGTTGCCTTCCAATCCCTTTCGGCTATTAAAAAGGTCATAAGCCCTTCCAATTTCCAATCGAATGAGTCTTTTTCAAAGTTTCTATGACAACTCCTTCGATACAAAGTACCCTGGTTCAAAAAAAACCAAAAAAATGATCCATTGTGCCAACATCGTTTTTTACTTAGGCAGCGCTATTGTGCTGTCTATGACTTGACACCCACAACGAGGCAAAACTACACAGCTGCATGTAGATGTCTTTTTTCTTAAAATTTAATTTTCCAATTTCTCATAGTTTTAAACACATACCTGGTTTTGCAACTTTCCACTTAACCAATTGAAACCAAGGCCGTGCCCAGGATTTTATTCAGGGGGGGGGGGGAGATTACTCAGATATTTTTTCGGGGTGATTTACCCAAAAACCATTCAAAAAACGTATAAAAATTTGTTTATATCCATTTTGGTACTTTTTTACGAGTCAGACAAACATTTTGGCGGGGTCGAACCCCCCTAACCGCCCTTCCCGGGTACGGCCTTGATTGAAACAATCATATTTAATTGTCACTGTCTTTGGTACTTTAAAGTTATTACAATTCTTTCCGAAGTAATGTATCACCCTTTTTCTCTTATACTATTTTTAAGCCTTAGGCGATGAATTTGATGAAAATCATTTAATCCTGTGAGATGGCATATTGTCAATCCGTTCCAAAATTCTGGACATCAAGCAATAATTTATAAGGCAGATAAATAATATTTTCAATGCTGATAGGAAAAGGGCACCAAATCCCATGAATCTTGATGAAAAGATCCCTTGCTGAGTCGTCTGACGGGAAATGAGGATAGGGATGTTTCTAAGAAAGCCTAGAAAATACCAGCTTTCCATTCACTCCGCTTTTATCAAAATAGCAACTGAAGATTACTGAGTCCATTTTCTAGGAGAGATATTGGTAAGATATGGTTTCCCAGTGCTTAAATAGGATGAAGTATTTAAAGGACAGCAGTCAAAGGAAAGCAGTCAAAGGAAACTATAAAGAAAAGCAGGGTTTTACGCTGCGGCTGTAAAGAAGAAGTGTCGCAATAAAAAGGAATATTTATGTTTTTTCAGACCTATGCTTGAATGGGCGCATACTTAAAACGGTATAGCTATGTGAAATGCACGAATTTTTCTACAAGAGTCATGTTTTTTCGTTTCGTTGAGAAACTTTAGACACATTATGCTTTTAGTTTCTAAGTAATTTGGAATTGAATAACAACAGGTTTATGGAAAAAGCTCTTTATGTTAAGATTTTAAAGAGTCGATCCACTATTTTCTTCATTCAATTTTCTTCATTTCACGGCATATTCTAAATTATAAGGACCTCCTTTTTTATTTTTTTTTTAAAATAGCAGGCTGATACAAAAATGCAAACAAATATATTCATCGGCAGACATTTTCCCCACAAGCTTAGTTGAAGTTTAAATATATTATTCTTTCTTGTTACCTTTATTTAGTCTTTTATCTCCTAGTAGCTGTAGCCCCCTGACCCCTCCCCCTTAAGAAATGTCCTGGGGAGGCTCATGATGTCTTCCTTGCCTTTTACACCTTTCTTCCGATAGCCAGGGAAACGTAATATTTTATACTGCATAGAGTAAGACTGTCAAAACGGAAGGAGTGGTATTATCTCCAACCCTTTAGCGCCAATAATAGAGGCTTATAACAAAAATATTCCCAGGGATCAACATGGATTAGATATCAATTTCTACCATCACCCCCTTCCCCAAAACTTATTCTATACTCAACTGAAGACTCAGTGAGAACTAGTATATTTAAAAATTAAAATAAACTCTTTGAAGCATCTGCCCCCCTCCTCTAATGACGACAAAATTTCACAACAACCCTCTTTCATAATAGTCTATAGGCACGTGCACATCTTATGTATAGGAAGCAAATCAGTTTAGTTAAATGAAGCCTTAAAGTAAATGTAAGAAACACTTTTCTGCGTTAAGAAGTGAGATGTTATCCCGTAATGCCTTTATCCAGGCTTAATACAAATGTGGGAAGAGGGAAGATTAAGTCATAATCCCTTTCCCGAAATACCTCCTTATTTTTGTAGGCAAGAGCTCGAGACTTTTACAGTATGTTCTCTGATATGCTGAACCTAATTGTATGATTTTCATAAAGATCACTTTACTTTTTTGGGGTGTTTCACTCCCTTTGAAAATCAGGTAAATTTTATCAGGTTCGTTGCTTTTGATGGGTATTGTTAAACCTAATAAAAAGCCGTTTTTTGATCGTTTTTTAAATATTGCCAGGAAATCTAGACAAACACTGTTTTTAACATAAAGTATAGAAAAATAGTTACTTTCACAGAAATTATTCAATTTGTACTCCTTTGATTACAAAGAGCTCAAATAGTACTTTGGTACAGCCCCTTGGCAACCCTGTCAGTTATGCACCTCATCAAAAAAACATAAAAAGCAGGCTTCTCAAATGAAATATTTTTCGCTATAACGTAATTTCCCCAGCAATAAACATGTACCAAGGTCTGCCTCACCCAACGTATAAATATTTGGTCATCATGGCGATAAAAAGCCAATTTTTTGATTATTTTAGTTGTCACCAAAATTCCTTTTTTTATAGTTTCCGTTACTATTAGCACGAGCTGGTCCTTATTTACCATATTGTTACCATAAAGTGTTTGAAAGGTAGGGAGGTTTTCTTGGTATTTTTTTATCAATGGGCTTGAAACTTATGGAGCAAGTAGCTTGGGACATGAAAAAATTAATTCAGAGCTGTCCCCCCCCTCTGGACGAAAATGTTCAGATTCACAAAAATTGTACGATTCCAAACCTGTAGACTTCTGCCATGAAATGAAGCTAACGAAAAAGTACAGCATAATAAATAAAAGTTGAAATAGGGATAAAATACTTTTAATAGACGGTGAAGATGATAACAGTGATAGAAATTCACAAAAATACTAGATATTTCGGTCACATATGCAGTGACCGTCATCAGTAGTAAAACTAAACTAAAACAATTTAAAACAATAGTTTATATACAAAATCAAATAAAACTACATATTGTTTTCTTTGAGCCTCTTTGACCTTCTTGGATTCGGTTCATTAGCGTTCAATGATATAACATTTGGACAGAGGTCAACTACATTGGGTGATTGGAACTTTACTCTGTCAGATTTTAATAAATTATCGTAGATAGAATTTAGCCCAAATTCACCTGTGTCACGATTCAAAGCAATGTTCTTGAATAAGATTTTCTTATTTGAAGAGTTTCGTGATAATTTTTGATATAAAATGGAAAATTGAAAGAATGTTCTAAAAGGGCTGAAATAAAATCTTCAGACATAGAATCTTGCTTTAAAGCCGAAGAAATAGAATCTTTATGCTGTAACAGTCTCATTTCTTAATTCTGGTTAGTACGTCCCACATATGAGCTTCCGCAAGTACATGGGATCTCATAGACCCCACTTTGTTGCTTCAATGAAGTTAGATCCTTTCCAGAATTTAGAAAACTACCCGAAGTATTTTACTCTTTAAGGATACCTTTAGACCATTATTTTGTAAAATTCTTTTAAGTTTTTCACTTAGCCCGGGTACATATGGTAAGGAACAAAAAACATCCTTTTCCGAGTTGTTTCCAAAACTTCCTTAGAAATCTTTAGAAACCTTTTTCTTTTCTTTGAAAAAGTCTGGTTAATTAACCACTCTGGATACATGTTGCTTATTAGTATTTTTTCTTAGAAAAGACAACTGCTCAAAAAATTTTGGAGAGCAAATACTAAAGATCCGATCAGTTAAAGAAATGATCAAGCCAATTTTTACTTGGCGAGCGTGACCGGAACTATAAGACAAAAAGCACGATAGCGCTGCCTATCAACCTCTTTCTACCTATATAACCTCTTTCTTGTTAAAGGGGGAATCGTTACTAACAACACAAGTTAGAAGCTATATTTTACGATTTTTGCCTGAATAGAATTTTATCCCAAAGACTTCTCTTCTCAAATTAAGCTAAAGGAAAGCCGCTTTTCCCGATTGAATCCTTCTTTGACAGATTTAATAGGAGGATTTAGAAATCCAATAAAGCAGTTCATTACTGCCAAATTCCTAATCTGCTCTAAATTATCTCCAAAGGGAGATGTAGAATTTAACAGATGAATAGAAACTAAGCCTATGCAACAGGAGTAATAAACTACATAATTTGAATATAAGATACTGCTCGTGGCACAGAATGGTAATCTATTAGATTAACCTCTTCCTTAGCTGATAAAGGAGAATAAAAAATACATGCTCTAAGATTTTGTTATACGATTTTACTATAGAAGGCATATCTACTTGGCTTACCCAGGAAAAGCTATTATTCATAGACAATGCTTTCTAGACAAAATGTACTTTACTGGGTAAGATCTGTAAAATTTGCCAGACCATAGGCTAAAGAAATGGCTTATGTGCAGAAATATAATACTGCTCCTGGCAGTGGACAGTACTTAGTGAATACACCTCCTTCTCAGTAGGTGGAGGAAGTTTGAAAACATACATACTTAAAAAACGTGTTTTTAGAAGTGAATCAGTATTTACTTGGTTAGTCACCCCAAGCACTACCCCCCCCCCCCCCGAAAAATATCTGCATACTTCTCAATAATAAATACTATAAGTAAGCAACAGGCAAATTTCACAACTTACAGGGCTCTCCCCACGGACTGTGGGAGGTTATTTTACACCTAAAGACATAATTATTTGATCTTTCAACTATACTGAACAAAATGGCAGTCGCAGAATTTTGATCAGATAACTTTGTAAAAAAAGTCAGCATGGGAGGGGGTCCAGTTACCCTGCTTTATTTTTGGCCACTTAAAAAGGGCTGATATTACTGGTATATACTAATATTAAAATTCCATTTTTTAGAGTTTCGGTTGCTATTGAGCCGAGTCCCTCTTTATTTGTAGTTCGTTACCACCAGTTGTTTGATACCAAACATTAGCAATAGGTTGTTATTGTCAAACTAGTGCATGCGCCGATGTCCATAGTTTATACACGTAATGTATATTTATCATGCTCTACTATTAAAGCTATTATGTGTTTTGGTAATCTTAAAACAACACATTTAAGAATCATATTTTATTCAATGTTGCTGAGTGCCTTCTGAGTTATCTTCTCAGTAGGTGTTTCATCTAGGCCACTCGATGTGTCCCCATATGGTGGACAGGGAATGCTCTAAGGATGTATAAGGTGTGTCCATAGAGAAGAAGACGCGAACCAATCATGAGTACATCAGTCATGAGTACAAGTTATGAGTACATGTGGATGAGGAAGAAAGCCTTTTAATGCACTCTATATAGGGCCCATCTGCATACAGACATATCACATTAGTTTCAAACCTTCTCCAGGTAAAAGTCCAATTGCATATCGCCGCAGAACACCATTGTGGGAGGAATCCTTATACCAGACAAACCGCAAAAGATTGGAATATGTAGTACTCTGGCCTCAGTAATATGGCTGAGAAGAATGGTTTGCTACCACCACCCATTAAACCAAGAAACAACTTCTCTTGAAAATCAAGTAAAACTCAGCTAAGTTTATTACAAAGTTTTGCTACCGTGCCCTGAGTAACCGACGAACTACATAGTTTGAACGACGATGAGAAGGATGATACAATTTTACATGTTACCAGGTCTAGGGCAACCGACGACCCTAAGCATAGGATGAACCTCTCCATGTGACAAAATCTACATGGCTGTTCTATCCCAACAAAAAGAACCCTATACTTTGGTGCGCTAGGCGCTCATGCGCTTGCCAAACGTAAAAATCTGGCCTCGTTCTTAGGGATTTACGGAGCTACAAAGAAATATTACATCTACCGAAAAAATCAACAAAACTTTTTGAAGCCTCCCTATTGCCTCCTTGCCCTCGATAAAGACACAGTTCACTGACGACGCATAAGATATTTCATATCAAAAACTTCCAGAAGACTGCCAAAAACTGTCCCTAATCTCTTTCACCTCCGTCTCAGAAAGGCCAGCTGTCTTACAATTAAAACGAGTGACGAAGAATATTTCGGTAGTCCAGGTTCACGCTCTTGACTCAACCAGACATGAAAAAGAATGTGTCAAATATTATTGTGCACTAAAAAGTTTTATCGACCAAATCCAAAAGAGAGATGCACTGATTGCTATGGAAGATTCCACCGCTATAGTCGATGATAGCAATAACGGTCGGTCGGACCTGAAGAGGCCTTATACTTACGAGCAAGTCCATGCCAGAGTAAAGCGATTGCCCCACTTTTACCGAGTAAAAGAGCTATTCGTAATGGACAGAATGTTCGAGCTTCGTCATTGATGCAAAGCAACCTGGACATCCAGACACTAAATCGAAAGCATGATTGACTATGTGCTATTGTGGAAGAACTGAAGGTCCTCAACAACAGACACAGTAATACTACCTGGAAAACCCTATTACTCTGATTAATTAAAAAAAACTTTTTCCACAATATAAGTTTTTCAAAAAAAAGTAAAGAACTCCATTTAACCAAAATGAACGAAAATAGAATCAAACAATCTACCAAGCATACAACTACCACAAATCAGTATCAATAAATAAATGAAACCCAAAACAAACAGAAATTAAAATAAATAACAGAGTCAAACTCAAAACGAGCAGAGATTAATATTATTATTATTATTATTTATTTATAACCTGTCGTTACAAAAACACAAGACAGAGTACAATAAAGATAAAAAAAAGGGGACAAATAATACTTCAACGGATACAAACGAGAGAAACACTAAACTGAAAAAAAATACGAAACATTTCTACACTTGACTACTGCTTGAGTAAACTATGCCAGGGGTGGTTACCAATTTTACTGTTAAAACGGGAAATCTGATTTTCAATTATAAGAGTGGGATCTGCCAGTTTATACCTATTAATGAGGTATGTGTTACGTGTCCAGGGGGGGAGTCTTAAAAGGTACTTAGCATATTTGAAAAATATTGCTCGAAGTTTCTGTTTAGTGGTGCATGGAAATGTTCGCAAAAAAGGGCTCAGGTATAAAAAATGGGGCAATGCTAGTGCAGTATACAGCCGAGCAAGGATAAACCGGTTGAAGCTGAACTTCGTTGCAACCAATCTGCTGTATGCAAAACCGGTACGCTTTTCTAGATGTTGAATTAATAGCTGTCGTGTGTGTCTCAGCGTTTTACCAATCGGTAGTCCAAGATAAATGATGTGATCTGCTGGCTTAATACTTGTCTGTCCAAGGTCTATGGTAGGCGGGACTAGGTTTTCGGGCCAATTAAACAGTAATACCTCTGATTTTGCAGCGTTAAATTCTAGGCCTATCGCAGCATATTGGCTTTTGAAAAATAGCAAAATTGCATTCAATGCCACCAATATTCCGGCTCATATTTAAAATATCGTCAGCATAACAAAGAAGAGAAAGGTCAATACCATCCAGAACACACGTTATTTGGTAATTTTCCTGTGCTGGAAGAACACTGTTATTAAAAGCCGGGGCAGAAGTAGGAGCACCTTGCCGGGCGCCTTTTCGTACTGGGACGGTTGGGTAAATTTCACTTATATTCTTCTCGGGCGAAACAACTTTTATTTGTGCCTGGAGGTTTTCATACATGTCCTTTAATGGCATTATGACATCTCGTTGGACGCCTCTCTTTCCCATTTCTAGAATAATTTGGTCGTGGATAAGGGAATCAAACGCACGCTTGACATCATGAATACCAATCGCGACCGATTCGCCTGAGCTTTCAGCGTCAATAAGGACAGAAGCCACGACGCTTAGTGCATGGCCACAACCAAGACCAGGTTGAAAGCCAAATTGGGAGGGTTGTGCGTAACACTTCTCATTTATTTCTTTAATTATAAGTAGCTCAAAAATTTTGCAAAAAGTTGTTGATATAGTAATGGGTCGAAAAGACGTACATTCTTCCAGGGGTTTCCCCTTTTTTGGCACAGGGGTAAGGGACCCTATGCAAAAATTACTGGGAACCACACCTTGCACAAAAATCATCTGAAAAAGCAGGGCAAGGTGCTGAATGAGCATTGAAGATGGGTTTTTTAAATGAAGAGCAGAAATTCCATCAGCACCACGTGACTTTTTCTTTTTAATGCGACGGAGCACGTTCTGAACCTCGGATACCGACACAGTAACGTCGGAACGGTCGGTGCTTGATAGGAAATTATGCAGCTCTGCCTTGTATTTTGCGCTAAGAGTCGGACAGGGGGATTTAAACTCTTGTTCGTAATAAGTTCTCCAAGATTCAAGGGAAATTGAAGATGCAGCAAAATTCGACTTTCTTTCGGAAAGAGTCTTCCATATAAGGTCAGGGTTCCTATATGAGCAGGGTTCTAAGCCCCATGCTTTCTAAAAGCAAGAATATAGTTTGTGCTGAAAAAAATCAAATGAATTTACTGAAAAATACGTGCCTAGTCTACGTTATCTAGTCTAGTCTAGTCTAAAATACGTGTCTCCATTTTATAACAAATTTCGACTTATTCAACAGAAACAAAAATTTTCTTTCATAGGTTATATTAGATGTAACTTTAGCGTTAGATGTAATTACCATTAGGCGTAATTACCATTCGTATCAATTGTAATCACCAATTACCGATCCCAATTACCACTGCAATTACCAATGGTAAATAAAAGTAGGTATATTTTGCCATTAATAAACTTGAATTAAAATCAAGTTGCCATCAATCCATGGTTAATGTAAGAAAGAGCCGAAACAGATAGTCTGAGTGAGAAGCACAGCTGGAACTAGCCTTTTTCAGAGAATGTATAAAAATGATGTAGTGCTTAGAGTATTAAGATGACAAGGGGGTCAAAAGCGCAAATCAGCAATATTTTTAGAACGGCTTTTCGTGCCAAGGTGAAACTTCCGGGGCTTTATGAAAGGGATGTTCAACGGATCAAAAGGGAAGATGTACATGCTACTACCGTAATTAATACTGCTGCTACTACTGTTACTACTTATACTAATGTAACACTAACACTGCAACTACTTCTCCTGCTACCACCGCAACTTCTGTGATACTAGTAGGCTACTATTAAGGATAAGCCTATGAAGGTAAAATTTGAGAGAATCTTGATGGCAAATTCTAACTTACCAAAGACACTATGTGCATTTAGACTGTCAATAAAAATAATTCTTTGCGTAAATATGTGAAAAGCCCTTCTTTTCTAAAAGCTTTTTATGTTAATATTTGATATTAACATAATTTGAATTTAATGCCGTTCTCTGTTCTTAGCGTTGAATACGCACACCAGTAATTTTTTAAGTTAGTCTTTGCCTATTTGTACATGTTGAAGATTCATTCGATATTAATTATGAATAGAAAGCAGTGGCGCTTCTGCCCTCTCTTGCACCCGGGGTGAATTCTTGATTAGCGCCCCCTTGTCTCCCACAAAATTTTCAGGTCAAATTTTTACAAATTTGCATTTATGAACAAATTATATTCAATTTTTTTAATTAATAATTAATTTTTAAGTTATTTAATTATTTAAATTAATTAGTTTGATTATTTTTCTTGAAAATTAGTTTTTATTTATTTTTATTTCATTGATTTATTAATTATTTTAATTTACTAACTGTAACCATCTACTTTTTTTGTTCAAAAATTACAAAATGATTATAACCATTAGATTATTTATTTGAAATTTTGCACCCCCAACATTTCTGCTCCTTTTACATTACAAATAATCCCCTAAATTACAAATTATACTTACGATAGGCATAACTTACGACCCTTGTCCTGAGGGCTATGGGGGGAGGGTTGTCATCCTCAAAGACATAATTTCCAGACCTTTCAACTACGTTGAATAAAATGGCCATATCAAAATGTTGATCGGAAACGTTTGGGGAAATAATGGGCATGGGGCGGGGGTAATTCTCCCTCTGATTACTTTTGACTATTAAAAAGAATAATAGCCCTCTCAATTTCCGATCCTATGACCCCTTTTTGAAGTTTTTACGACAACGCTTTCTATAAAAACATTATATACCTCCAGGGCATAACTTATAATCTTAGCCCTGAGAGCTGGTGGGGGGGGGGTGTCATGCTCAAAAACATAATTTCCAGACCCTTCAACTACGTTCAACACAATGGCTGTATCAAAATTATGATCGAAAGTGTTTGGTGAAATGATGGGCATGGGGTGGGGCATTCGCCCTCTGATCGCTTTTGACTATTAATAAGGGCACTAGCCATCTAAATTCCCATCAAATGAAACCTTTTTGAATTTTTTACGACAATGCATTCTATAAAAACCGTATATACCCCCAGGGCATACTTTACAGCCTTAGCCCTGAGGGCTGTGGGGGGGGGGGTCATAAATCAAAATCATAATTTTTAAACCCTTCAACTACGTTTAACAAAAAGGCTATATCAAAATGTTGATCGGAAGTTTTTGAGGAAATGATTGGCGTGGGGGAGGGCATCCACCCTCCATTTGCTTTTGACTATTAATAAGGGCAATAGCCCTCTTAATTCCCAATTAAGTGAGCCCTTTTTGAAGTTTCTACGACAATGTTTTTTTTTTTTTAAACATTATGTGCCCCAAGACATAACTTACAACCTTTGCCCTTTGACCTACGTTGAACAAAATGGCTATCTCAAAATTTTGATGAAATGTTTTCGGGAAAGTGGTGGGCGTAAGAGCGGATTAGTTGTCCTCCAATCACTTTCGACTATTAAAAAGGACATTAGCCCTTTCAATTTCCAATCAAATGAGCCCTTTTTGAAGTTTCTACGACAACTCTTTATATAAAAACCTTATATGGCCCCAGGGCATAACCTACAACCCTTGCCCTGGGGGTTGTGAGGGGGGGATGTCATCCTCAAAGACCTAATTCCAGAACTTTAAAATACATTTAACAAAATGGTTATTTCAAAATTGTGATTAGATGTGTTTTCGGAAATGGTGGGCGTGAGAGGGGAGTTTGTTGCCCTTCAATCACTTGCGACTATTAAAAAGGGCACTAGCCCTTTCACGATAAAATGAGCCATTTTTCAAGTCTTGACGATAACACCTTCTATAAAAACCTTATATGCCACCAGGATATAACTTACAACCCTTGCCCTGAGGGCTTTGAGTATGTTATTATCCTCAAAGACCAAATCTCCAAAACTTTCAATTGCGTTGAAGAAAATGGCTATCTCAAAATGTTGATTGAATGGGTTTTGGAAAATGGTGGGCGTGAGAGGGGGGTTAGTTGCCAATCACTTTCGACTATTAAAAAGGGCATTATCCCTTTGAATTTCCAATTGAAAGAGCCCTTTTTGAAGTTTCTACTACAACACTTTCAATAAAAACCTTATATGCCCCAAGGGCATAAATTACAACCCTTGCCCTGAGGATTGCGGGGGGAGTGTCCTCCTTAAAGACATAATTTCTAGATCTTTCAAGAACACTGAAAAAAATGGCAATCTCAAAATTTTGACTGGATGTGTTTGGGGAAATGGGGGCGTGGAAGGGGTGTTAGTTGCCTTCCAATCACTTTCGAATATTAAAAAGAGCACAAGCCACTCCAATTTCCAATTGAATGAGCCCTTTTCGAAGTCTCTACGACAACTCCTTCGATACGAAGTGCCCTGGTCTAAGACCAACCAAAAAATAATAAATAATACATTGTGCCAACAGCATTCTTTACTTAGGCAGCGCTATTGCGCTACCTATGATATCGCTAACCTGATGTCAAAATTCAAGCTAAGAATGGCAAAGCTGGTAAAAGTAACAATTATCCTACAACTCAGGGGGGACCTCACTTAACCTACGGAATCTTGGAGAAGAATAGACCTACAAGTCCACCATATATGAAAAATATGGCTGGATGTTAGGAAACAGGTAAAAATAGACCTTTTTATTTGCTGAAAATCGTTGTTCAGCTAGATTAGCAACTAAAAAGATCTGTTCAATCTATGATGCGTAAGTTTTTTCGACCTGTGTCCATTTGCAACATTAGTGTCCTGTATAACCAGTGTCCATTTTCCATTTATCTACAGTTCATTCTATCATAACCTTCTAAATTCAAACCCGAGTTCATAAGCAGGATTTTGTAAAATAAATAACCCGATTCACATTTATTCAATTATAACTATTTGAACCTAGGGCATGTGCAAATTTCTTTAAAGAAATATACTATTTCATTTTTCTAGATTACATTATCGAACCCAACACCAACTATTTCATTGCTATTGTTTAATTGCGATACGATATACCAAAGAGACAACCTAATTTGTCATACTTTTATTCGTTTCGTTACTATTGCATGGGGAATATTTTCATATTTGTGAGTTTTGTTACCTTTTTTTCTTTATGTCTTTTGTTTAATCTAGTTTAGTTTTTTCCGTGATGAAGGCTTCCGGTCGTGAAGCCAAAATATTCGGAATTTTATTTTATTTATAGTTCGCTTTTTTTCCTTTTTTTGCATTGTCTTGATTTACAGTGTTGTACCCGTATTTCTATATTTTCACTTTTAAAATGTATTTTGTTTTCAGTAAAATAGAAATTATGTTTACAACTTGTATTAGTAGTAGAAGACACGTAGTAGTAGTAGTAGTAATATGCATATGTTGCCTTTTGGCTGATTGAACATTACCTACATCATACCCAGAAAGTTCCAACTTAATGCGCTAAGCCGTTCTTAAGATAGTGTTGATGTGCTCTTTTGAGGACCGGTATGGACATAGCGTGTTCTGATTTAGTTATATTTCCCTCTCAATATTTCCTCAAATTATTATCTTAATATCCTTAGTCGTAATAGAAAAGCGAGCAGTAGTTGTAGTAGCAGTAATAGCGGCGACGGTAGTAGTAGTAGCAACAGTGGCGTGTAACTTTTGCCTTTTTGTCCACTGATCATTTCCTTCACTATCACCTGAAAGCTCCAACTTACTACTTTAAGTGACTCCTGAGATACTTCCTTTTGAAAAGCCGCAAGCTTTCAGTATGATTTGATTTAGTTCAACACATCCCTCATCATTGCCCGAGAACTTCAGCTGAATGGCCTTGGCCTTTTTTGACAAAAAAGTTTAAACATGTCCCCCTTTCCTGGTTACAAGTAGTATATGTAAACAATATCTACTATTCTGAATTTTCAACTATGCTGAATAAGATGGTTGGGAAAGGTGCATGGGAGGGAGGAGATTTCGTTCCAATCACTTTGGAGTCCTAAAACAAGCACGAAAATTTTTTGAAAAAAACATGCCCCCCCTTTCCTGGTTACAAATAGTATATGTAAAAAATATCTACTATTCTGAATTTTCAACTATGCTGAATAAGATGGTTTCCTCAAAATTTGGGGAAAGGTGTATGGGAGGGAGGAGGTTTCCCTCCAATCACTTTGGACTCCTAAAACAAACACGAAAAATTGTTGACAAAAAAGTTTAAACATGCCCCTCTTTCCTGGTTACAAATAGTATATGTAAACAATATCTACTATTCTGAATTATAAACTATGCTGAATAAGATAGTTTCCTCAAAATTTGGGGGAAAGGTGCATGGGAGGGAGGAGGTTTTCCTCCAATCACTTTGGACTCCTAAAACAAGCACGAAAATTTTCAATTTTCAATCGAATGAGCCCCTTCCAAAGTTTCTACGACAACTTATTCTATACGAAGTGCCTTGGTGAGGCTAAC
>JAQQPU010008248.1:4738-16806 GCA_029168905.1 Artemia sp. Kazakhstan ARC1039 | reverse complement strand
GGGGGGGGGGAGGGGTGCCCCCTCTTAATTCATACCTCTCAACAAAGTTCCTGAAGGACCTCTCGCGACAAACCGGGCCATCACGCACTAATGGGGTCTTACCCTATCTTTCTTCAGCCCAATTAATCTACTACCGTCTCTCATTAATTTGTAATTATATATTGCTTTATTGCCTTTGTCCTATTGTATATACGATCCATAATCGCTCAATTTGTCTGGACTGTGTATATGTTTGAGAACAAAATAATGCACTACGTCAGAAAATACTAGAAATTTAGAAGTTTTGGGTTTTGGTTTTTATTTAGAGTGATTCGGAAGTTAATAGAAGTTTGGGAGAAAGTGGAATAATATAAATTTGAAAATATTTGTTCAATGGTGCCATTGACCCGAGCTGACAAATACAGAGAAAGTGGAGGGAGGTGAGCACATTCTGCGTTTGTGAGAGGCGTGGACCCAAGCGAGGGAAAAGAGTTGACAATCACCTCCTCCACTGTAAAAAGGCGACTACACATATGTGCTCAGACTCAAACTTGTAAGATAATAGAGGAGTAAAGGAGCTACGTAGGGTGAAACTCTTCCCCCAAAGATTAACTAAGATTTCTCACTCTTACCAATCCTCCTAAAGCCTAAAAGATAATTAAGGGTGATGTATATGGCAAAACTCTGCCCCAGAGGCTACTTAATATTTTCACCCTCATTCCCCCAAAAGTTTTTTGAGAAAATATGTTAAAATGCATAAATTGAAACCTAGGTGACTTTAGTGACAGTAAAAAAATGATGTTACGGTAAAGGATAAAACCAATTCACAAGAGTCTTTTGTCTTCTTTTTCATCTGCACTTAAGTAAATCAGACGTCGTTCATCAATTTATAATACACAAAAGCCTAAGAAAGTTCCTAATCGGTTTAGAAGTGATAAATGCTTCATCAGAGCTTCAGTTGTAGTTTAAGAGCTAATTTAGTATAATAAGCTGTCAGAGAAATTGTATAGTCAATGATTATCAAACGAAGGTAATAGATGAACAGCGTATATTCTTTTCGTTTCTGAGAAACGGGAAAACTTGAATTGAAAGCATAAGCGTATTTTCTTCATTTAGGAGAAAATTATAAAATGTATTTTTGAGACGGTAACAATATTTATACAGGATTTCCTAAAAACATCTTTTTTTGCGTGTGCAGCCTCTATACCATACCTTCAAAATAATCTTGAATAACACTATTTATTGAAGTGTAGGCTGCAGATATCCTCTGTGCAGGCATGATCTGTTACGCAGGTTCGCACTAGTCTTTCTCTTAGAAGAATGGGGGATTTTAGTTTGGTTGTCTTATTTGTTTGAGGTTTGTCTTCTTTTTAAGTTCCACATTGTTTTTTTTTCGAACTTTTGCTATGGGCAGAGTTAATAATATCTCTTAAAAAAGGGAAATGCACCTCTTCTTTCTTATGTTTTCGGTGAGGGTTATTGACTAAATGATTTACTGCGTTATAGAGGAGGCTTGGGCTTACCACCCTCCCCCCAAGCGTAAATTTCCCCAAATTGCAGGGTACTTCTTATCAAAATTATGGAATGACCCTACCCCGGCCCTTATAATTGACCCTTCCCGAACAAAATTCCTTTGCATATGCCGGATCGTTGGTTTTTGAGTTGTTAATATCAATGGAGACTCAGGAGCTTGAAGGTTCCTTGCCGCGCGTAAAAATAATATGGGTTGTAAAATAAATAAAATTGATTGATTGATTGAACCAGCATGATCCAGCAAATCCAACTCTTATCAAGATTGGAGAATTACCCGGTGGCTTCAACGCCTCCTTCTTCCCCATACACATATTAGCCTGCTTCATTTCGAAAAGAAAATACACTAAATTAGCTTTTTACTCAAAGCATTGCTGTTAAAAAGTTTAATGTTGATTTAAAGAGTCTTGTTTGAAGGGATGATAGCTCCCTTTACATTAAGGGTGACCCTGAATATTCTTTTAAAACCAAACAGAAACTACATAAAAAAATGTATAACGGTAAAGAGCGAAATTAAAACTTAAAGCGAAGAGGAATTCTACTATAGAGGTTTATGCTCCTATGTAAGGAAATGTGAACGTTTGTGTTTTTTTTTGCCAGAAAGAAGATCGCGGATGTGTGTTTATTTGTGTTTTTGTGTTTTTTTCCAGGAGTGACCGTATCAAACTGAAAGTCGTAGAATACCAAAGAGAGCTCATTTGAACAGAATTAAAGATTCTAGTACCATTTTTAAGTGACTAAGAAGATTGGAGGTAAACTAGCCCTTCTCTCACGCCCCCTTTTCCCCGAAGACATCCGATCGAAATTTTGAGATAAAGTTTTTTTTAAATAAACATTTCGAATTACACTTTTTTCAACAGCACGTAAGAAACAACATTTAAACTTAAAGCAAACAGAAATTATTCCGTTGTTTTGGGGGAGGGGGCTTCCCTTGCTTTATCCCTCACTCCTTACGCTAAAGTTAGGTTTTTTCTCCCAATTCTTTAAAAAATACTTCTGATACACAAGGGTCATTCAATTTTGCAGTTTATTTGAATTTGCAATTAATTGAATTTGCGTTGAATTTGCAAAAAATCTTAATATTGCAATATATTGAATTGAAGAAATCCAACATTGCCGGCCGACTAGATAATTATTCCAGCACAACAGCATCTTTCATGTAATTTAATAGTTGTATTTTTTTTAAATAGCAGGAGACATAGGTGAAAATTTTTTATGTGAGCAAAATGACACGTGAAATCGCTCCCTGACGCAACTTGCGAATATTGCCCATTCAGTAATCTTTTCTGTTTGAACCCAAAATAAATTAATATTCCTCCCTCTTTCACCGCACTACTCTTAAGTCATTTGTTTTTTTCTCAAGGAAGATAGGAGGGGGGGGGTCCTGAATAATATATACAAATTCGTCAGTGTCATCGGTGATATAATTTCGAATAAATTATTTTCTCACCTGCCAAATTTATCCACCATCTTGTCTTTAATAAAAGACAAAGACTCCATATTATTCTAGGTGTTTTCGACTTTCGACCAGAGAAGAGTCTGTAAGCACTTCCCAATTTAACGCTTGGCTGACGATTCTGCTTTTAGAGCCTTCTCAACTTAACATTATTTTTCTTGTACTTCTTCACTAAGGGATATCACCTAAAAAAAGATACTTATGAAGGAGTTTCTGTAGCGGCTGCAGTCTGTGGCTACAATCGTAAGCATTCTAAGATGCTGATAAAAAAAATGGGTATAAAAACTTTGATTTATGATGGATAATTGAATTGCTAATATACCAGTTTACATTTGGCTGCGGAGTTCATATGTCGTTGAAAATTAAAACTAATCAAAGTTAAATAAAAAACAAACTAATTAAGGAAATAATATGCATAGATTAAAAAAATTTAAATTCAATTAAGTGACAATAAATATAAATTAAAAGCTAAGTTAAAAGTCAGAACTAAAATTTCAGTTAAAAGAAATATTTTCCATTCAGCAGTACATTCTAAGCAATTTGTTTCACATGCTTTTCAGTTTTTTCGAATGTGTTTTTCTATGGCTGATAAATGGAGTATTTCAGAAAACTGGGCAGAGTTCTAAAGAACATTGGATATTTTAGCTAAGGACTTCCCAAGACACAACGTCAGTTGTTTCCTGGAAGATATCAACATAAAGGTCGGGAATGAGGATTCTTTCTGTCCACAACCCCTGATGGACATGAACTTGGGCAGTGAAATGAAAATGGAAAACTGTTGGCTAACTTTGCTCTTCTCACTTACATCGTCCTTGGAGGAACTCTGTTTCAACGGTATGACACAGACAAATACTAATGGACATCTCCTAGTAGTCATACGAGAAACCAAATAGACCACCTTCTAATTTCCAGAAAATTGCGAAGAAACCTTACAGATTTCTCAGCCCCATAAAAGAGACAACTGGACACAACCTGATGTTAGCAAAACTACCTCTTAAATTGAGAAGAAATAAGAATCAGTGGCAGCGCAATAGCATTGCCTAAGTAAAGAACGATTTTGGCACAAAATATTATTTTTGATTCTTTAGACCAGGTCACATCGTATCGAAGGAGTTGTCGTACAAACTTCGAAAAGGGCTCATTCGATTGGAAATTGGAAGGGCTTGTGCCCTTTTTAATAGTCAAAAGTGATTGGAGATCAACTAACACTCTTCCCAAGCCCACCATTTCCCCAAACACATCCAATCAAAATTTTTAGATAGTCATTTTGTTCAACGTAGCTGAAAGGTCTGGACATTATGTTTTTGAGGATGACCCCCCTTCCCCCAGAGCCCTCAGGGCAAGAGTTGCAAGTTATGCCCTGGGGGCATATAAGGTTTTTATAGAAAGCGTTGTGGTAGAAACTTCAAAAAGGCTCTTTCGATTGGAAATTGAAAGGAATATTGCCCTTTTAAATAGTCGAAGGGGATTGGAGGGCAACTAACCCCCCTCTCACGCCTACCATTCCCCCAAACACATCCAATCAAAATTTTGAGATAGCCATTTTGTTCAACATAGTTGAAAGTTTTGGGAATTAGGTCTTTGAGGATGACAACCTCCTCACAGCCCTCAGGGCAAGGATTGTAAGTTATATCCTGGGGTCATAAAAGATTTTTATAAAAATTATTGTTGTAGAAACTTCAAAAAGGGCTAAGTCGATTGAAATTTGAAAGGGCTAGTGCCCTTTTTAATAGTCGAAAGTGATTGGAGGGTAACTAACCCCTCTCTCACGCCCATCATTTCCCCGAACACATCCAATCAAAATTTTGCAATAGGTATTTTGTTCAAAGTAGTTAGAAAACCCGGAAATTATGTCTTTGAGGATGACACTTCCTCCAAAGCCCTTAGGGCAAGGGTTGTAAGTTAGGCCCTGGGGTATATAAGGTTTTTATAAAAAGCGTTGTCATATAAACTTCAAAAAAGGCTCATTCGGTTGGAAATTCAAAGAGATCTTCAAAAAGGGCTCGTTCGATTTGAGATTGAAAGGGCTAGTGTCCTTTTTGATAGTCGGAAGATATTGGAGGGAAACTAACCCCCCTATGACACCCACCATTTCCCCGAACACACCCAATCAAAATTTTGAGATAGCCATTTTGTTCAACGTAGTTGAAAGGTCCGGAAATTACGTCTTTTAGTATGACAAACTCCCATGCAGCCCTCAGGGATAAGGTTGAATGTTATGCCCTGGGGACATATAAGGTTTTTATAGAAAGTATTGTCGTAAAAACTTCAAAAAGGGCTCATTCGAGTAGAAATTGGGAGGGATATTGCCCTTTTTAATAGTCGAAGGTAATCGGAGAGAGAATCCCCCCAACGCCCATCATTTCCCCAAACATGTCCGGTCAATATTTTGATAGGGCCGTTTTTCAACGTAGTTAAAAGGTCTGGAAATTAAATCTTTGAGGATGAAAACCCCACCCCCATAGCATTCATGACAAGGGTCACAAGTTATACCCTTGGAGTATATAAGGTTTTTATAGACAGTTATGTCTTAGAAGCTTCTAAAAAGGCTCATTCAATTGGAAATTGAAAGGACTAGCGCCTTTTTTATTAGTCAAAAGTTATCAGAGGGCAAATGACCCCCCCCCCCAAACCCATCATTTCCCCAAACACACAATCAGAATTTTGAGATAGCCATTTTGTTCAACATGTTTAAAAGGTCTGGAAATTATGCCTTTAAGGATAACAAATCCCCCCCAGCCCTCAGGACAAGGTCAGGGCAAGTTGTATCCTGGGGGCATATAAGGTATTTATAGAAAGCGTGGTCATATAAACTTCGGAAGGGGCTCATTGGATTGGTAAGCAAATGCTCTAGTTCCTTTTTTTATTAGTCAAAGTGGTTGGAGGGCAGTTACCCCCCCCCACACACACACACGTTTTATTGTCCTGAAATGCATCTAATAAAATTTTTGAGATAGCCATTATATTCAAATAGTCTAAATATCATATAACAAAGCTTTTAGGATTGAAAGAAACCCCAGAGATTAGGGGCAAGGGTATTAAGTTATTCCCGGGGGATATTAAAGGTTTTTGTGGAAAGGATGGTTGTCTAACTTTGGAAGAGGCTGATTTGGTTGAAAATTGGAAGTTCTAGTTCCTTTTTAAGCGTCAAAAGTAATGGACGGCATTTATCCCCCCCCCCTCTCCAACAACCCCTCCTTTCACCAAACGCATTTGATTGGAATTATGAACTATAATTTTTTTTTCTAAATAGTTCAAAGAACCTTTTAATAATGTCTCTAGGGTTGACACAACCCCCCAGCGCCCTGGGGATAGGGTTGTAAGTTATTTTGGGATGGCACATATGGTTTCTATTGAATAGGCGGTCGTATAAACATCAGGTGGGGCTTATTTACACAAAAAAACACGTCGTGTTTTCCTGAGATTTATTCAATAGGTATTTTGAGACAGTCCTTTATTTAAAATAGCCCAAATATCATATAACAAGGCTTTCGAGGTTAATACAAAGCACCAGAGCCTAAAAGCGAGGTATGTAAGCTAGGCCTCTGGGGTATTTAAGGTTCTTTTGGAAGGAATGGTTGTATAAGCTTTAGAGGAGGCTTATTTGGTTAAAATTGGAAGTTCTAGTTCTCTTTTAAGAGTCAATAGTGATAAAGGTAAGGTAGCATCCCCCCCCCCCACCCAACTACCCCTCTTTTCACCAAATGCATTTGATTGAAATTGCGCGATGTCAATTTTGCTTAAAATAGTGTAAAGGGCATGTAACAATGCTTCCAGGGTTGACACTATCCCTCAGAGCCCTGGGGCAAGGGCTTGCCCTGAGGGCATATAAGGTTTTCATGGAATGGGTGGACGTATTAAAGTCAGATAGGTCTCATTTGATTTTAAATTGGCAGTTATAGTGCCCTTTTTAAGAGTCAATGTGATTTAAGTGAACCTCCCACCCCATCCCCCCCATGCCCATCATTTCCCATAAAAAATATCCAAAAAAAATTTAAGACATCAAATTCTTAGCATTGTTGAAAGATTCAGTAATTATGCGTAGCAATAGTTGTAGTAATAGTAGTAGCATTAGTAGCAGTATGCGAAGAGCACCTTTTTTCAACATCCCCTTCAACATATGATGCAATTTTTAACTTAATACTATCAACCGGTCCTAAAGCATTGCTGATACGTTCTTTTGACAACCTATATGGGCATAGGGGCATATGGTGTTTCAATTTATTTCAACACAGTTGCAATATTGCTTAGTTATAGTAGTAGCACCAGCAAATATAGTAGTAGCAGTAGGAGTAGGCCTACAGTTAATAGTAGTAGTCTTAGTTTTAGTAGTAGTAGTATTAGTAGCAGTAATAGTAACAGAAGCAGTAGTTGTAGGAATAGAAGCATTAGTAGTATGAAGTAAAGTACAAATTTTATTCTGTCGTTTAGAAAGCATAGGGGTTATGAACCCTACTCATATTAATTTCTGGTCGTGCTGAGTTTGACTCTGTTATCTATTTAAATTTCTTTTCATTTTGGGTTTCATTTATTTATTGATACTGATTTGTGGTAGTTGTATCCTTTGTGAATTATTTGATTCTATTTTTCTTCATTTCTGGTTTAATGGAGTTCTTTACTTTTTCTGAAAAGCATATTTGGTGGAATTTTTTTTAATTAATTTCATAAAGACACCATCAAACCCATTTTTCAAAGTGGAAAACCTTTCTGATTGGACAGTTAAGCAAACTTTTCAAGCCAACTTGTCAAACAGATTTGAGGCCATATCCATACTGGATGGTGCTAAGTGTGAACTGCAGGAAAATATGAAGGAGTGTTACCATTATCCAGCAGAGGTAATAACTGCTTACCGGGAAAGACCGAAGGACTAATACATATAAGACTGGACTTGGTAGTATCTTGACGAAAGGAAGAAAATATCATTATTCCTTATCAAAACCCAGGTTTCTGAGTGGATGATACTCAGAACGAAGAATACAGAGCTGCCGAAAAAGCAATAACAAAAAACAACTGAGCAGACAAGCAGAACTTAGTTGAAGTGAAAGCTACTAAAACAGAAGAGGCAGCAAAAAAGGAGACCCTAAAGTAGTGTATCAAGTAAAAATGAACTAATCCGCAAAAAGTTATCCATACGGCGATTACTAATCAGATACCCAGCAGTGAGCCTGATTTTCGGAACGATCAACTATTGGCAACATCTCGGCTTGTCATTTCGTTACTTTATTGAATACACCGGCCTCCCAAGACCCTCTTAATATTTCTGTGATCCCTATATTTGCTCCAATCACAGATATTGACCCCCCCACTACCCATACTGAGAGTATTCAAGCATCTAGGAAGCTAAAAAACGGAGAGTCCCAAAGCGAAGATCGCATTTTAGCGAAGATGGTTAAGTTACTAGTGCTATCCTGTTTGAAATTCTGGAAATCTATCTTTACAATAGTCTGAACAACAGTTAAATTGTCCAATTAGAAACGCAGTAGCCAAATTTTTAAGAAAGGGAGGGCCATAGTTCCTGGGCATTACCGTAGCATCTGTTTTCTCCCTATTTCTGGAAAAATGATCTCACATATTACTCCAAATAATCACTTTACAGCTATACAATCACATCTGGGACGAGCAACATGGCTTCCAACCAAATTGCTCCTGAGAAAATCTGACATTCACAGTTCACATTTTAATAGAAGAGATTTGAGAAGGGTAGGTAAAGATTAATATGATCTTTGTTAATTTTTAGAAGGCTTTTGACTCAGTAGACTGCCCAAGTTTGTGTGAGATTTCACACTATGGCACCCAGAGAAACTAGTCAATCTTTTAATTGTCATGTATTAAAACAGCGAATGCTGCGTCAAAACCCCCCGACGGTCAGACTAGATTTTCCGCATGCTATAAAACGGGAAGCAAATTTGCACTCTTTTTCAACTTCTCTTAAGTGATACTGATAGACTATACTTTCAGATGCAGAAAACCGGGAGATGTTCAGCTAAGCCCAGTAGTCTCAGGATTCAGAAGGTTCAGGAGGTAAAAACCAGGAGGAATGCTAATGACATTGCAATGCCAGGGTTCTGTAAGAAGGGACTCCAAAAAGTATTATATGGAGCGAAGAAAAAAAACTATTTAAGCTTGATTAAACGTAAACGGAGCAGAGACAAAATGCATGACTACTGCTGACTCTCCTTTAAACATCAATTACGGGGAACAGGACATAGAACGAGCGGTACAGTTCAAACATCTAGGACCAAAATTGAATGCAGTGTTTCACCAGCACAAGTACCGAACAGAATAGGACAGGCAAATAGTACTTTTAATAGACTCTATAAAATTCAGCAATCGCAGAACATCTCCGTTTGCTTTGAGCTACCGCTTTTTAATGAAAATGTCTTGTCTGTACTGTTATGCGTTTCAGAGACATGGCACTTAAAGTAGCAGCAAGAAAGACGAAACTGAACTTCCAAAAATATCTTCCTCAGGAGAATTCTAAGTATTCACTGGACTCCGAAAATGACCGATCCGTCGATATGAAGTACAACGAGACAACCACTTGTCGTCAACGTCATCTAAGTTTGAAGATGGAATTATTTAGGAAAACTGCTATGAATGAGAGCACAAGGATTCCAGGTGTTATTCTTCATAGAAATCCTCTGGGCACACATCCAAGAGGAAGACCCCGGAACGCACTGCAGTGCGACTATTAGGTGGACTTGCGCAGCCCTTACATCCAACCAGTATGAGAAAACGTCGCAGCTGCGCAGAGCTTCAGGGATGACTGGGAGCTTTTCTATGAGGCCCTGGGTGTCTTTGGTGGTACAGGTGGAACTAAGGCAAGATTTACGTAAAACATATAAAATTCTTCAAGTTTAAACTTACCAACCTAATGTCTCGAGCCTGAGAAAATTTTCCAAATATTTTTAGCCAGAAAAAAACATCCCCAAGCAGGGAAGTTATCTAACTGATAACTCTACAATCAAATTAATCATATCAGAGACCCTTGTAGCAGAGGTTTGAAGCCCTATCAACAAAAATGAAAAGTTCATATTTTCACCGAGAAGGAAGGTAGCAGAAGCGTGTTTATTTGTTGTTTTTTCACAGGGATCCTTCTTGTTTAAGGGGAGAGTTCTTGTTTAAAAGCGAATTTTAAAGTTCTAGGGCTCATTTTGAGCAATGAAAGAGGTTGCGTTACAGCAAAGTGGCATTTTTTTGTGGCATAAACAGCAGTTTTGTTCCGAAAAGGGTCAGAATATTATTTAACGAGAATTCTGGGGTTATCAATTGACCTAATATAATCCTAAAACTATGCACGAAATTTCCCGGTTTCAGAATTTCAACAACTTAAAATTTTCGCAAAGCTCACTTTTGCGTTTATAAAGTCATCATGGCACTCTGTAGCTCATTTGCTCCGAAAAAGGTGAGTTTATTCAATCTTGGCTTGGTAAAATCAGGTGCAGTGACGTATAATTAAAAAATGCCATAAAATCCGCTATTATGTTGGAGTCCAGTGAAAATGTGTGTGGGTAGGACGGTGGGGGTTGTTTGAAGCCTTCTAAAGTGAATTTTTTCGTATATTTTTCTAAATTTCTGTGATCTTTCAGATAAATGTGATTGAGGAGGAGAGGAAAAGTGTAAAATTTGTTGCATATCCTTTATACTGAGAAATATTTTTGGATCAAGACTTTAATATGGATGCTGCATAGTGATAGCTTCGTTCCAATTGTGGGAAAATTTAAAGATTAATATAAAATATCGCATTCGATTGCATACCTCTACGAAAGGAGGGGGATCATAGGAACATCGGGAAATTCCCGGGGAGGATACAACTACAGGAATGTTTGTTTTTGCCAAAATTCAAAATGGAAATGTTTCTCTTTTATCCCCCCCCCCCACACCCATCATTCCCCCAAGCACATCCAGTCAAAATTTTGATATCGTCATTTTGTTCAGCGTAGTTGATTTCCAGATAGAAAATATCTTTTTGAGGAGGACACTCCCCCACAACCCTGGGGCAAGGGTTTTAAGTTATGCCTTGGGGGCATATAAGGTTTTTATAGAAAGCGTTGTCGTAGAAACTTCAAAAAAGGCTCATTCTGTTGGAAATTCAAAGGGCAAGTGCCTTTTTAGTAGTCGAAAGTGATTGGAGGGCAAATAGCCCGCCCCCCACGTCCCTCCTCCCCCCAACACATCCAATCAAAATTTTGAGACAGCCGTTTTGTTCAGCGTAGTTCATTTCCAGATAGAAAATATGTTTTTGAAGAGGACACTCCCCTACAACCTTCGGGGCAAGGGTTTTAAGTAATGTCCTGAGGGCATATAAGGTTTTTATAGAAGGCGTTGTCGTAAAAACTTCAAAAAAGACTCATTCGATTGGAAATTCAAAGGGCTAGTGCCCTTTTTAATAGTTGAAAGTGATTGGAGGGCAACTAGCCCCTCCCCCACGCCCATCATTTCCCCAAACACATCGAATCAAAATTTTGAGATAGCCATTTTGTTCAGCGTAGTTCATTTCCAGACACAAAATATGTTTTTGAGGAGGACACTCCCCACTACCCTTAGGGCAAGGGTTTTAAGTTATGCCCTGAGGGCATATAAGAACGATGTTGGCACAATGTATCATTTTTTTTCCTTTAGACCAGGCCACTTCGTATCGAAGAAGTTGTCGTAGAAACTTCAAAAAGGGCTCATTCAATTGGAAATTTGAGTGGCTTGTGCCCTTTTTAATAGTCGAAAATGATTGGAAGGCAACTAACACCCCTTCCACGCCCACCATTTCCCGAAACACATCCAATAAAAATTTTTAGATAGCCATTTGGTTCAGCGTAGTTGATTTCCAAATAGAAACCATGCTTTTGAGGAGGACACTCCCCCAGAGCCTTCAGGGCAAGGGTTGTAAGTTATGCCCTGGGGGCATATAAGGTTTTTATAGAAGACGTTGTTGTTGAAACTTCAAAAAAGGCTCATTCGATTGGAAATTTAAAGGGCTAGTGCCCTTTTTAATAGTCGAAAGTGATTGGAGGGCAACTAGCCCCCCCCCCACACCCACCATTCCTCCAAACACATCCAATCAAAATTTTGAGATAGCCATTTTGTTCAGCGTAGATGATTTCCAGAT
>JAQQPU010008247.1:9817-31416 GCA_029168905.1 Artemia sp. Kazakhstan ARC1039 | reverse complement strand
GGCATGCTTTTATCGCCAGGGTTCGAAAAGGTTTTTCTTTCGTTAGAGAGATTCAGAGTTTCTTTTCTCCTTGGAGAATAGACTTGGGTTTGTCCTCCCCTTTTGAATTTCATACCTAATATAGTCAACCAAACAAAAAGAAAATAGATAGTGAAATTATAGCTTATCAGTTAAGCTATTATTCAGATAATAGAGATAATAAGTTAAACAGTATTCAAAAAATCATTGTGTTGAGAACTAAGTATTTTTCAGTGGCGTCATTTCACGTCAATTTTGGGGCGATTGGTAAAAATCTATTTTTTAATATCAACAGGGTATTTTTTTTTTTTTAACAACAAATTTGTTGTTTTTCAGTAACAATACCAAAAAATGGTAATTTTCAATTTAAACATCCCCCAAAATAACCACTTTTCAAAATCTAAGGGGAGAGAAAAAATTAGGGGGCAAAGGCCCCCCCCCCCTCAATTGACGCCGCTGAGTGATTTATTTTTTTCAAGACTTGGTTTTTCCTTATAAATAATAGTTTGTACTATGATTTTATGCATATTATGGAACCAGGTAGGTTTGGCGGTGTTGTGTGTACAAGACTTTAAATTCACGACATATTATCCTACCTACACTAGGGCCATTCTTTTACTCATCTTTGTGCTAAGATCTTACATCTTTGGACAAAGAATGCTTAAAAGTGAAAGCTTAGCACTAAGATCTTACATCTTATGGCGTTCTTTTGCAAACGTCTTTCATAATTCTGCTCTGATCAGCAGTCTGAGAACAATGATGAGTATATCATCAAAGTTCTCTCATGTTCTATATGGCAGAAAGATGGCGTCTTTCACACATTTTGCTAACATCAGTGAGCTGTAAGATCTTAGAACAAAGATGAGTTGAAAGAACGGAAATCTTTGCAGAAAGATGTGATATCTTAGATGTAAGATCTTAGTGCAAAAGAACGGGCTTACTGTATGGTAAACCACCAAGTTCAATTTTTGTTCAGGTTGATAAATTGTCCTTTCGTAAACTACGTCGACAGCAGTGTTTTGTACTATGTGAATTTGTTGAGACGACCATTTAAGTTGCATCGTTTTTCATAGGTGTGTTTTCTTTTAGTAGCCAGTTTGTGCTGTGGTAATTGTGCAATATGAGTAGGTCTATCTCAAGAGATGCTGAACAATCCCAGAACACTAGGTTTTTAGCTCAATTATCTTGTGCATATTTTTAAAACAAACATATTAAATTTTTAAGAGTACCTGTCCACTTATTGTCACAAATCCCACCGAAATTAGAGTATTTTTTTCCTATGCTAGGCTAAAGCCCCGTAAAATCGGAATTCTATCGCCGAAATAAGGAAGAGATGTGGGTCAAAACAGATGAAGCATCGACATCCTCTCAATGGGTCCAATGATATCTGTCAGTTTATCTGCTTAATGACTTGCCTGATAAATATCAGGTTGTTAAGTTTGAGGCTTTAAGAAGGGATAAAGGAAGTAGGGGGAGAAACACAAAAGTAAAATTTTGTAGAAGATTATGAAGGAAATAAAACAGGAAAGATTTCTCAGGATTCGCTGTTGACGCCTAAATGCATAAGCAAAATAAGATTTTTAAAAAAGTAGAAGTTGTCAGACGTCAGTTATCAGAATTGGTCAAGAGAAAGAAAATGCCCCTTACCCTTGCATGTGCCATTCATGAAAGAATATGCTGTGCCGCAAGCGCATGAATAGTTGCCAGGGAGGTTGATACAAGTTGCTAATCTATCACCATTTTTACTGCACGGATCATTCAATAGTTTACACTCATCTACGTCTGAAATTACAAAAAAAAACACATTAAATTCAGACCTAGTGATTAAAAAAAAAAAAAAAATTACTTGGGCATCAGACTTGAACTAAATAAAACAAAAGATCAAAAATACTTTCAAATTTCAGTAAACAGCAACATATAAGCTTAAAATAAAATGAATTATCTACATATGAAAGTTGCCATCGTCTCCTAAACCCAAAGCCGAATCTCCAGCATTTTTATTGGGGGGAGGGGCAAGAGCGGTCCATATCCAGATAGTCAAAGGGCATGGGATGTATAATAATTTTTTCTCTACATTATTGAGGGGCAACTGACCCCTCCCCTTGTCACCCCCAAACGACGCCCCTGCCTAAGCCCCACTCTCTTTAAGTTTTACTAGTGCTTAACTGAAGAGTGCAATAAACATGGCCAGTGGATGATTGAAGGTGTGTTATTTACTGCCTTTCAAAACATTTGAATCAAAACTTTTATTGTACAGCAAATGCAAGCCTGAAATTGACATTCATTACAGAGCTGGTGTACTTTAAACACCAGCTTTTACACCAACTTTTTCACCATCTGCAATTGCCATTCTGGCAATTGCAGCTGGTGTACTTTAAATACAAAATATTAAGCCAGGGCTCAGAGTTCATTACTCCAACAAAAATTTGAACAAAAAAGGAAACATTCCCGTCATATTCTCTCCACAAGGCTCTTTGATCTGAATACAGAGAGAAAGAGAGAGAAAAAAAGAAAAAGAACTCAATAAAAATAAACACACTAGAACAAAAAGAATGCAAAATCACCCAGCGCTCATTACCCTCCGTAAACCAAGCGAGAGTTCGACAACAGCCACAATAAACATTACTAAAAGGCATTCCAAATAAGGCCCAGAAACATCCACACCGAGGAGGAGTCTTTCTACGCTAGCGACATTGCCAAGAAAGTGTAAGTAAGTAAGAAAGGGGGAGGGAAAGGAGCATAAAAATTAGTAGTACAAAATAAAGAAGAAAAAAATTTTAAAAAGAAAAGGAAGTAAAAATAATCAAAAAAGTACACAAAATATTTTCTACAGCTTTTTTAAAGATACCAAGCGAATGAAAACCCTATAGCTGACTCAGGCAGAGTATTATAGGCAAGACAGGCAGTCTGGAGACTCAAGTCAAATCTGACTGATAGGGTGAATGGTATAGAGAAGCTACGTTGCAATCCTAATCAAGAATGCCATACAAATATAGAGCTCTTAAGCTCTCAAACGACAGTCACAGGTTCTAAAACACTTTTTTCAATTTCTATTTCAACGAAATTATTTTTTTCCCTCTCACATTGAGAGGGAAAGAACTCCTTCGTCCATCTCCAAGAGTAGGAAGAAGAGGTGTCTTGCCCCAAAAGACTATACAGCTGAAAAACAAGCAGGACTCTGTTCTTTCAAGTGCAGCCAATTTTTCATAATAATAGATAAGTGATATTGTCTTGCCTCAGTCAAAGGGCCCATCTAACATTTTCCCAATTTTACACAAAATCAAAATAAAGCTATTAAGAAGCTCATGTCAACAATTTTTTTTCAGGATTTAAACCAGAAAGAAGTATGAAAAAACTGCATCTGAAAATTACTTGAACTGATAAAATGTTCTGTGTCCTAATCAAAGGTCCCGCCCCCACTTTTTACCTTTCTTACGCTAATAGAATAACAGACCAGTGACAGAGAAGAGTTATGTGCACATCCTTTGGCATCACGATACGGATCATATTTTGAAAAAAACGTACACTCAGTATAAACATCCCTGGCAATCCAGGGTGCATTCTGGTAATTTTTCCGGGGGGGGGGGGGTAAAAAAAATCTTCACAAAAAGCATAAAATTTAGTTTATATGCACCTTCATAAATTTTTTACGGGTAGAACAAAAAATTTTAGGGGGGGGGTCAAACCGTGTAACCCTTCTAAATACGGCCTTGCTGGCACGGCACAATATGCATACCCAAAACAGTTTTTTTTTTTTTAATGAAAATGTTTACAAACTTTTTACTTACCTAAGCAGTTTCCATTCATAAGGACGAATCCTGGAGAACAAGCGCAAGTATAGGAGCCATATGCATTGATACACAACGCGTTTTTGTCTCCGTGAGCCGTGCATGGTAACTCTAGGCATTCGTTTACGTCTAAAAATAAACAAAATGACCTTAATATATAAAAGTTTTCTATTTATTTTATTTCGCTAATTATGTCAGGGATGAAAATTATGGATCAAATAAATGCTCTCCAAAATATGGCAGCTAGCACAAGATTTTAAGTAGCAAAGGGCTGAGATGCCAATAATGCCCTGAACCACATAGGCCAACAGCTGCAGGAATTACGGAACTTAGTCTTCAGCTATCTCCAAAATCTGTAATAATGCCTATTTCTTTCCCTACTGTAAATAAAAGTTTTACCATTCTTTTTAGATTATTTTAGTTAACTTTAGTTTATTGCAATTCATTTTATTTAGTTTCTTATACACAGTTTATGTAGTATATTTCAGTTTATTTATTTGAGCTACTAAAATTTACCATTCTTTTGAGTCTTGGTGGAAACTAAATCATTAGCCCCTTTAAGGCCCAAGAAATTTGAGAATTTCCCCATATGTAAAAGTAGTTTCATTGAGTATATATAAAATGTGCCAATGTGCTATTTGAACAAAAAGAAAAAAAGCAATCTAGTATTTATCCGTCATAGGGAAAAAGATAATAGCATGGTTTTATTCCCATCCCTATCTACAAGGACCACTCGGAATTAGATTCAAAATATTGGATCGTGACCCGTGAAATGTTTAAATTCTTCAACAAAAAGGTGGTTTATTTTGAAGTAGTAAAACTTTTTTTGGGAAATGTTTCTGGCAAAAGTTCTAAGCATTCAAAAGTTTTCGAAGCAAATTAGAATTGGTATCCAACAAAGGAAGTGACGCCAACAACTAGTTAAATATAAACTAAGTAAAATTATACAAGACAACATCAAACTTTCTAATTGAATGGCTTGTAGAGATGAATTTCCTCCCAAGGCGTCAATTTGATAAGGCTTTTCATCTGTAATAATTTAACATAAACAATCCATTGATTCCTAAAGACAGCTATACCTTTAAAAAGCTACAACTTCTTAAGCTCTTTGGTGCCACAAGTTTGTGGCTTTTTTTTTTGGTGATTTTCAAACATTATTTTTTAACTTGGCCTCTGTTACTATCAAAAGATTCTTTTGGAGTTTTTTTTTTTATTGTAAAATATTCGTGATTTTTACCAATTTGGGCATGTGCCCCTAGATATGTTTGTCTTCGCCTAGATTTGTGGTGCCACAAGTTTTTAGCTTATTTTTTTGTGAATTTCACACATTTTTATAAGACTTGGCGTCCGTTACTACCAAAAGGTGCATTTTGGGGCCTTCTTCATTATGAATTGAATTCATGATTTTTCCTAATGGGGGCATGTGTCCCCTAGATTCTTTTGTCTTCGCCTAGATTTCGAAGAATGCCTTTTGGGGTATTTTTATTGAAAAACGTTTTTTTTGGTGTTTATATCGAAAACATAGAAAATAAAAAATCCCCCCCATAATTTGGAAAAAAATCATTTGCCCCCCCCCATCTAAATTTAAATTGGCACCACTATCCTCCCATGAGGGGAAAATACATAAATTCATGATTTCAAAAATTAACTTCTTATAAATCATTACTTGGAATCCGCAAGAAAAAAATTACACTAGGTTTAGGTTCAAAGTTGTTTTAAGCAGTTTTATTATTGGCGTAAGACAAATACTTTCATTTAGGCCCCTATATCGCTACTAATTTTATCATTGTATTTTGTAGATTTATTCTTTTTTTATAAACACAAAAAAAATTATCAACACATAAGAGACTAAAATTACCAACACAAAAGAGATGATCTACAAATTCTGATATTAAAGTATGACCAATGGTGCAAATCACGAGAATTGAGATGGGGAAAGTATATTTTTCAAATCTAGGGGAGGGGATATGTCGTTTTTGCAATTTCTCAATAAAAATAGAAAAAAGAAAAGCATTTTACAATGAAAATAACCTAAAAAGGTATTTTCAAAATCTAAGGAGGGGGCAACAAATCCATGGGGTACATCCCCCTTAATTGACACCGTTGAGTACTACACTAGTAAAATGACAAAAAGGTCTCAAATTAAATCTTGAACAAGATTTAAAGGACGGAAGGTTTCTGAATGACGGTTATCTGAAGGACGGAAGGTTTTTCTGAATATGGTAACATTTTTCGTAACATTGGTAATATTTTATAAATTAATGACGGTAATTTCAACTATCACAAACCTATACGTCAAACAGTGAGAAAGCAATATAAAAAAGAATATCAACTTTAATTGTTAACGGTTTCATTAGATTCTTAGTTTTTGTTGTTTCAATTGAAATGAGCACCGAACTCTTTCTTTGTGGAAGTCGTGCTTTTAATCAATGAGATAAAAAATGAAATAAATGAGAAGTCACGAAATCTCAATCCCAGCTGATGATGTAAAGTTGTTTCCGTTTGATGAATATTAAATAGACGCACGCACTAATGTTTGAACATAAAGTTAAAAAAAAGAAGAATGAAATAACTAAGATAAAGCAATAGCTTAGACGTACTGACGTACATTCATTATAAGTTTCTCCTCATATGTGTTTACTCAGGAGATTCATTGTGTCTGAAAAGCCTGTAAGCATGAAGAAGAACTGTAAGCCCGTTTTATGTGATTAACTAAAACACTGGTGCGGTACCTCTTTTGGGAGAAACAAAAGATGCATCTATAGAAACAGGAACAGGGGCACTATTTGGGTGAAGATATACTGACAGCGGGCCATGACCAAGATAGCTAATCACTATTGGTTAATATATTCGATGAAAGCCGAACTGGAAGCGATGGAACAAAATGCCTCTCGGAGGGGAAGAGGAAGGAAAAAGGAGAAAAGTGAGAGGTCCGAGTAATCAGTAAAAGCTACGGTTACCAGACGAGAAAGGAAAAAGTTTTATAAAAAGTTTGTAACAAACTGGATATATTTTTTTTTATCCTAAAGTTTCCTTTCAGACAATATGTTCATATTATATAATTTAGAGTAATTAATTTAGAGAAAGCTGTGTACCTAAAAGTAGATGATGAGGCCTATACAAGGACAATAGTGTACATAGTATCGCTTTTTTGTTATTACACGTGGAAGCGAAAAGAAAAGCAGAAGGAAGATTATGATGTGATCAATCGTGTGGAAACAGAATGGAAAAGGATAAGAATTATTAAGTGTAAGAAAATTGAGAACGTGTTTGGTATAAAGTAGAAGGGAATAGTTTTTGTGTCTTGGTGGGCAAGGATGTGTTGTTAAAAAAAAGGGAAAAAATAATAATAATAAAAGGAGAGTTTGAGAAAAAATTATAGGGTTTAAGGGTTTAAGGTTTTACATTTGTATGTCTTTTGTTTTTTCATTTTATGGTAAGGATCTAGGTAGAAGATTAGAAAATGGAGTTTTTAATTTTGGTAAATGGAATAAGAGCAGATTTTAAGTTAAATATTTCGAACTTTTAATGAAGTGTTTGATTTTAGAGTTTAATCAGAATTTTCAGATTATAATAGTTAGCTTCAGGATTTGTTCAGTATTTTTAAGTTTATTTATTAGGTAAGATTTAAATCTAATTGAATAGTTATAGCATAGAATTTTCTGAATTTTTAGATTATAGATTTTAGATTTGGTCATTTTTTTTAATGTTTGTTTGGAATTTATTTTAAACTAGTGGAATTTTATTTTATATGTTGAGGGGGATACGATTCACCTGGATTGTGAAGTATTTGATTTTTGGGAATTGTTTTGAGGATTATTGTAGCTACCTAACAACGCAAGGCCCAGCGAGAGTAGAGTGTGTTGAAATGTGATGTAGTAAAAAAAAAAATAGTGTTATATATTTAATTTTTTATTTTATTTATGTAAATATAGTGAAAATTGTTTTAAAGTGTTATAAGAAAGGTGAATATATTTTAGAGTACAAAGACGTATATGAATTGTAAATTTGTATTTTAATGTTATATGTTATAGGCCTAATGAATGGGAGCAGCCCCTTGCCGCCTTGGGTAGCTAGAATGATAATTTTGAAAATGTTGTATGGTAAATTAATGGATGGAGAATCGTATGAATTAAAAAAAAGGTTTTTAGGAGAAAGGTGGATAAAATGTACTAGGAGAGAAAAAATTATGTATGTGAGGAATTTTAAAAGTGGAAAGCTATGGAACGTCGAGTAAGAGGTAAGATAGATAGGTAGTAAAGTGAAGGAATAATAGAGAAATAGGGACAAATTAGATTACAAATAAGCAAAGAGTCTTAGATAAAAAAAATAAGAAAGAAACAGGATTGATTTTTTTTTTCAGGAGTACGAAAAGGAAACAAAACCGGTTTGATTCTATCCATTACGTGATGTACCACCACTTATTATCGAGAACACAAAAAGAAGAGGAAGCGCAGAAAGGAGGACCAAATACCGCTGGTTAAAAAAAGAAAAGAAGAAGAATTTAAAATATGCATTAGAAAATACTTTTGTATCTTTTCAATATTATAGTCTATTTTTGATAAAAAAAAAAGTTTCCTTTCAAACATCATATGGAATACCTCATGACAAAGGGGAATGTCATGCCAAATTCTTATACGCATACCTACAATCAAGACACGAAGCACGAAGGTTCCCCTTCAAATTCGTTCTGATGGACCCTATCCCCCAAATAATAGAAGAATACAATAAAAATGAGCCTTTATTTAGTGTTTTTACCCCTGTCTACCACGTAAAAAGAAACCATCGTTTGTGTTTATCCAACGCCTGTCAATGTCCTCTAGTACTTCCTTTTCTTCAGTTGCAATCACACATCTAGAATCAATTCATCACTTTCAGATTTACGTCTATGTCAACTGATACTCAAAATACACGAAGAAAACTCCAATATATCAATTCTTGCACTCTCTCTTAAATTTACATTGTGAAATGTACGTCGTTATGAATTAATAAAACCGTATTAATTTGTCATCTTTAAATTTCAACATTGTCAACATTGTCAACTTGTCAACATTTAAGTTTCATTTTGTTCTCATTTACATCATCACCAGAATGGCAGAGATAAATGAAGGGTTTAGTATTCAAGAAAATAAGGCCAAGTATAACAAAAGCTCATAAAGTTAACTTTTATAAGACATCAAATAAAATAAAAAGTTTTTTCAGCTGAAAGTGAGGAGCAACATTAAAACTTAAAAAGAAGAGACACTATTACGTAGATGAGGGGGTTGCCCCCTTCTTAATACCTCGCTCTTCATGCTAAAGTTTTTTAACACTTAAAAAAAAGCTTCTTATTATTTTAGTTAAACGACCCTTGTGTTTCAGAAACTGTTCTTAAAGAATTGGGACAAAGTCAAACTTTAGCGTACATATCAAGGTATTAAGGAGGGGGCAACCCCCATCATATACGTAATAGTTTCTGTTCGTTTTTAAATTTTAATTCTGCTCCTTAATTTCAGTTGAAAAAACTAATTTAGGTTTTTTCAAAAAAACTTTGTTTCGTTTAATTTAATTTCTTATCGCTTTTTCAATAATGCCGGGAAATCAGGCTCCCCCTCCATGGAAAGATCCTCTGGACAATTCAATTCCAGTGAATTTTTACCCCGGCAATTACCATTAACATCTCAACAAGTAATTGAGTCAGCAAAGAGAAAGTATGACAAATAAAAAGAATTTTGTAATGGAATTATGGCAAATTCCCCAAGTGTAAAATTTCCCCTGAAAAATTCACCCCCCCCCAAAAAAAAAATTCCCTTCCCACGGAAATTCACCCCGTGGAAATTCATCCTCGCCACCCCAACCGAAAAATGTATGATTACTTCCCAATAACAAATTTAATACTATAGCCTACGCAAACAATGTGCAAATTTCATAGCTTAATAACCTTTCCCCAGGGGCTGTGAGGGGTCAAGTTATCCCCAAAGGCATAGTTATTGGCCCTTTTAACTATTCTGAACAAAATGGATAAATAAAAATTTTTATCAGACGACTCTGGGGAAAAAATAGGTGCGAGAAGGGGCTAATGCCCTCCAATATTTTTAGTCACTTAAAAAGGGCACTAGAATTTTAAAATTCCGATCGAATGAGCCCACTTTCGATATTCTAAAACCATTGGATCGATACGGTCACCCCTGGGGAAAACAAAGAGCAAAAGAAAAAAAAAAAGAAATTAACACGCACCCGTGAAAGATAAAAATTCCACATTTTTGCAGATGGGAGCTTGAAACGAAACCTCTACAGTAGAGTTCTCTGATATGCTGAATCTGATGGTGTGATTTCCATTAAGATTCCTTGACTTTTAGCGGGTGTTTCCCCCTTTTCTGAAATCAGGCAAGTTTCTCTGGCTCGTAGCCTTTGATGGGTAAGACTAAACTAAATGAATCTTATATATTTGGAATCAGCGTGATAAGCCGATTCTTTTGATGCATCTATTAGAGTTTCGTTTTAAGTTTTGGTTGCTATTGAGCCGCGTCGCTCCTTGCTTACCGTTCGTTACCACGAACTGTTTGAAATAACACCTGAATTGAAGTTACAATATTGTGGCAAACAGTTTATAAGACCAATTAAAATTAAAAATTATGGCAAAATTCCAAGAAGGATTTATAACAAGAACAAAAAAAATAAAGCCTATTAGATTTGTTTCACAACTACTAAAAAAAAAAATCACATGTTACCTGATGACTTAAGCAGCTTTTGAAATAGCTAAATCTATGTATGATCTACAACTTAACGTGTGACTGCTCTACAAAACAATGAGCAGCCATTTTTAGTGGTCTAGGCTTCAGAAGGGTCGAGGTTCGAGGCGATCATTCTACTAATAAACTATATAAATCAAGAAAATGACATGTTGAGATAAACATGTTCAATACTTACCAAAACAACTGTTTCTTTCACTTTTGAATCCTTCTGAGCAAAGACACATGAACTTTCCGAGCGTGTTTAAACAAGTGGCATTTCTATCACCATGAATTTTGCAAGGATTCATAGGGTCACTGCATTCAAATTCATCTGGAAAAGATGAAAAATAAACCATGTAGTACCATAAAGGTAAAGATATACTAAAGATAACTTACCCATTTCTCTGGATGCTTGAATTATGAAGGCTCATCTTAGTTTTGAAGAAACTAAATTTCAGCTGGGGGAGACAAACTGGGGTCTGGAGGGAACAGTTGCACCCCCAGCACCATAGCAAATTACGCCCCTGCTTGCAGTGCATGCGCTATCAGATGAGGGAATTCAACAGTGTAGAATGCCTTTCATAAGCTTATACTGGCACGAAAATTTAGCATTTCTAAATTTTAGAAAATTTTGCCTAAATTTTTACGCGTCTTGGCCATAATTTCGAGTAGTACGATCAAGCTGAGACATTGTTGAAGTTTAGTATTAAATATACTTAAAACTAGAAAGGCAGCTTTTGAGACACAAGTTCTGGAAGTCAAAAGACGATGAAATTGAAATTCAATTGCCTACTTTCAGTTATAATCAAGAATAGAAAAATTTCAAGGCCAATTTTACCTACTATGAGAATTAAAAATAATCTCCAGCATAATTATAGAAAAAGAATTAAAGAAAGAACTTCCATTCCGAAAGCAGCGTGATAAAAAATATTGTTTTAACTTTTCATTGCATTGCTCTTGCACAAGAGCATTCATTCTTGAAACATACATAAAAAAAGTCACATAAGAGGGCAGAGGGCGGTAGCCCCCCCATACATAGGATGATTTCAGTTCGATTTTGGTTTTCATGTCGTTCTTACCTTTTACTTAGAAAATCTATTATTAGCTTTTTTTTCTATCTGTTGCAATGTCATGTTCAGGTTAATATAACTATTAGGGGGATGCACCCCCTCGACTTCTTGCTTTTAATGCTAAGGTTTAAATTTTATGTATCAGTATTTCAAGAATAACGACTCGTTATAATGTATTTGCACATCATATTTAAATAAAAAGTTTCTAAAGACGAGGTAAGAAGTTTCTTAAGCTGTACTTCTTCACACTTAAGTACAACTTTTGTCAAATTTGATATTTAAAATCACAACTTTGGTAGTTATTCTTCCTTCAGTCTTGTAGTTCAAATACCAGTGGGCCAATTCTAGTGTAACGTGGAATGGACGGCTAAACTTTGCGAACTTAAAAAAGTCTTTTCTTCACAAAATTTTCAACCTCCAGTTTTAATAAATTTCTAAACTTTTAAGCTCTGTAATACCTAAGAATTTCCTAGTAGCGTTTCTTCATTTCTTTCCAACGGTTAGCGTTCAACTTTGCAAATAATTTTGACTTAGTAAACTGATTTGTTGATTTTTCTGTGACTACTAGGTCACAGTAATACATCTATTTAAGGGATCTTAGGCTACGGGGTCACTGAAAAGGGGCCTACATTTCAGGCATAACTTTCTGACTTTCTAGTTATCTAACTTTCTTCGAGATTGACAATCGACAAGCCAAGATTTGAATTTCGAACGAAAGTATTTGAAAAGTAGGTACTGAACAATAAATGAACAATTACCTAAAAAGCCTAAAATTAAGTGAGGTTATAATTTAATGGAGACATTTCTGTAATATGAGGAATGGGTAAAAATATATATGTAAATATTTATATATTTGACCAAATCAAGATAAGTATTTACCAATACAAGAGCCATGTTGAAATGTAAAACCACGTGAACAACGGCATGTGTAATCAATTCCCGCTCCAATGCAAGAGGCTGCTGTATCTCCACCCAACTGACAAGGAGTGAGGGGCTTACTGCATGGGTTCTTGGCTAGGGAAATAAAAAAAACAGTTAATTTAATGATTTCAGATTCAGTAAATTTTGACATTCTGAAAGAATCAGTATGCACAGATGCTATGAAATGAAACCAAACTTTTATCCTAAGACGCAGTAGGTATTAGTTTTAAGTATTTTAGAACGAATTGGGTTTGACAAGTTTGACTAAGTCTTCACTGGTTAGGCTACTATTTAGGCTTAAAAATCTATAAACTGTTGGGGACTCAATAAAATGTCAACAAGGCCTATCTTTTGCGGTAATTAAACTTTACTGTTTCTTTATGCTAAAAACGTTCTAAAGTGATAAGTGCGCATGAAAATTTTGAAGCATTTTAAAGTAAAAGTCCCTGGCAACACTTGCTCCTACAAATCCTGTTCAAAGCCTGATCTTCGACAATTTTTCTCAAAACTTCAAAATATTTTAGGTCATTTTTATAATCTCGTTTCATTCCAAGGGTGTCCCGATTTTTCTGTTCCCTCTTGAGGGATATTTTTTAAAAATGTTCACGGAAAATCTTTTTTGTATCACAGGGATATTCCATAAGTAATCTTTTAGGCCACACAACTGGCCATTTATGAAGTAAGTTAAAATGTATACAAATACAAGTAATGTGTAAAACTTTGAATCAAGACAGTGATACTTACTTACTCTGTACTTGCGGCAGGAATAAGGCGGTTCCACCTTGCACGGCATCAAAGATCTTGGGGGCTTGTTCGATCCATGTAGTGCGGTCTGCTGTCAGCAGCTCTGAAAGTAGGAGCCACTAGGCTGTCCATCTGTGTCCAAACTTTTTGAACCCTCCGATAAACTCAAGATCTGATTTGGCCAGGTTCCACCAGTTTTTTTGCTATCCTCCTTGGCGTCTCTTCCATGACCTGAGAGGATCATCTAGAAGGATTTGGAGAGGCAGGTACTCTAGTGGTTTACGTAAGACAAGGCTCAATCATTTCAGTCGGTGTTCTTCGATCGGGAGGACAACGCTTCTTTCGATGTCGCAAAATCATCGTATAACCACGCTTGATGTGGTCACACTGATGTATCCTGAGCATATTCCGCAGAGAGGTATGCTTGAACACCTTCAATGCATTTTCATGTAGTTTCTTCAACGACCAAGTTTCGTGTCCGTAAAGAAGGATGGTTGTAGCCAAAGCAAGGTAGATTCAGACTTTAGTGCGTACAATAATTTTGCACCTGTTGCACAATGGTTTAACGAGGGAAGTCAAGACCGTCTTTGCTTTCTGCAATCACTGTCGGATATCGGCGTCTGAAGATCCATCAATAAAAAACTGAGAGCCAAGGTATGTGGAACTGTCAACCAGATCCAACTGTACTGGGAATGCAGTTAGTAAAAAAGGATCTGCTTTGTTTATTGCCATAAATTCTGTCTTCCATGTACTGAAGTTCAAGCCAATACAATCTCCCCAAGTCACCGTATCGTTGAGCATAATTTGGGCTTTCTCTGGGTCTGAGAGGATTCCGACATAATCAGCGTAGTCAAAATCTTTAAGTGAAGGTTCTGTCCAATTTGATTTCCTGGATGAGAAGATACGGCGTTTACAAGCACCCAATCGAGACAGTAGCAGAAAAGGATCGGAGACAGGACGCGGTCCTGCTTTACTCCGAACTCAACAAAGAATTCTTCAGTCTCTTCCCAGTCAACTCAAAATCAGCTCGCCAAGTCCTCATAGTATGCCTTAATCTGTTCGACAAATATCAGGGACATTCCGTAATTCTCTAGAATTTTCCAAAATTTTGGGTGGGTTATCGAGTCAAAGGGGACAATAAAGTCAGGAAATACCAGAATAAGGGGAATGTTGTACCTTTCAAACTGGTGAAAATGAAAAAACTGGTTCAAAATGAAGCGAAGTGCAAAAATATAACCCGGACAGAAGTCGGCTTGGTTTTCACGGGTTCTTTTCTCTCTTGCCCCCTTGAAGCGTTTAAGCAAAATAATCCTAAATATTTTCACCGCAATATCAATTAGACTTATTCCCCCGTAATTTTTGCACTCAGTTTTATAAGCTTCCTTATAAAATGGGAGAATAACTGATGTCTTCCGATCCTATCGGAAAGTGTTGGTCCTCCATACTTCTTCAATTATACCGTGAAGCTGTTCAGCAGTAATATTGGGGCACTATTTGCATAGTTCTGGGAGAGACCATGTTGACATGGGACTTTGTAGTTCTTCAGGGCCTTAAACGCTTTGAGTATTTTCGCTTTTGTCGGAGGAGCCAGCTCGACATTATAAGGTTGTTTTTAAACACTAGGGGGGACCTGCCAGGAGCTGATGATGGGGATGGATGGGATTTAATAGCGTTTGGAAGTGATCTTTGGGCCTGGCCAAAAGCTCTTTCTGACAGCTAATGATTTTTCTCGATCTGTCTTTGACAACTTTGGACACTGTGGCTTTCTTACCAGTTGATTCTTTGAGAATCTGATAAGGATTGCAGGTCTCATGTGCCCCTGCTGTTTTCTCTAAGGACAAAGTGGTCTCTTCCTACATTTCATGGCGGTCTATACACAGAGTGCTTGACCTGTCTGCGCAACTCTTCCGTAATATCTTTAGAGCCGCTCAGCTTTTTCTTTACTCTCCGACTATTCACAAGGTTCTGATGGTATTCCACATTCGTTCGGCCTACGATCTCTTTGGCGGTCTATCTCATCACTGTTTTGAAGGTCTCCCATCTTTAACTCAGGTGTTACTTCGTTTTGTAAGAATTTCTTGTTGTTAAATGCACAAATTATTTACTAAGGGACTAAATATCTTCTTGGTATAGCCTCGCAATTGCATTTGTTTGTACGATTTGATTCATAACAAGTACCAAGTGAAAAACAATATCGTAGACGAGGCAGGAAAAGGATTTGGAAAGGGTAGTTCGTTTTGGGAGCTTGCCCGTGTTGATTGCTTGGCTTAGATGTGAGTACAAATAAATTGTTCCTTTAGAGTTTCGTAAATTATGAAACATTTTGTTTGCTCACATATTATTTATTAGTTTGTTGATCTTAATATCTTAAAATTCTTATTTCAGTATGAAGATTATGCAAAGATTGCACTTATATCACAAGTTATAAATCTCTTTTGATTTTCTTTTTAAAGCGATACATTTGAAACCAAAAACCATAATTCTTTTTAAATAAAACCTTTGCTCTTTCTTAACTCTTGTGTTGTGTTCACTTTATCTCAAGTCTTAGGTACGGGTTATTTTTAGCACCTCTTCTTATATTTATTTATCTTCCTTTATATATTTATTAACCGGCACAGTTTGATGTCTGCACGCTACTCTAACTCTTATTAATTCTCCAGGCTCTGTTTAAACCGGTTAAAGTGTTTATCTCTACAAAGTAATCTCAGGCATGGGCTTGAAGGTATTTTTTTTTTACTTTGGGTGAATAAATTGTCCGTATAGCATTGTCCATCATCAGAATTCCCACTTGCTCCTAAGTTGCTTCCACTAAATCATGTTCCACGCAAGATCCTTATCACCAACTTATAATTGTTAACCTCACGTTTAGTTTTAAAACATAATTGGAATCCAGCTGAAATAATGTTCTAAAGCAAGTATTTATTTTCATTAGCTTAATTCCTCAAGGCTCAGTAACAGAAATTGATGGAGATAAACCATGACCTGGTTTCTTGTGCCTCAATCATCCTTGGTTTCTTAGCTCCAACTGATCAGCAAGTAGCCTATTTCTACTTAGTCATATATAATAGGAGGTTAAGCCTTATAGAGAGTTACTTAGGAGGCCATGCAATTATTATACACGGGGAGTTAAGTAAGGGAAACATCGAGTTAAAACTTCTTACTGTTGTTTTTATAGTACCAAAACCTCATGGGAAGTAAAGTTCTGAGAATTTTTTGAGTAATTTTGGCTATGAGGCCCAAAACTAAAAAAAAATGTTTTCTTGGCAACAGTCTTAGCTAAAATAGGTCAAATTGTTCTGAAGATGCTTGCGAATTATTTTATAATTGCTAGAAAGTAGTTTCAAAGAGGGCAGTTTCAAAAGTAGTTCGTGAATACTCAGTGCGTTTGTCAGTAAAGAGCATCTTAGGTAAAGTAGCAAAATTAAAACCTAAGATATGAATATATAAGGACCTCGTACTATTTTGAATCGAGAAAAATGTATTTTAGCTTCCAGACATAAAGCTAAAATATTCGGGCATTTTTTAGATTTTATATCACTGTCTTCAAGGATATTAATGACTCTAGGTGGGAGCAAGGGGCAAGCCAATCCCTGAAGTTTTTGCGGTGGTGGTAGAATTTTAGGCAATGAAGCTTGACCCTCCGTCCCTAGGTAACAAAGGAAATCTATCAGCGCACAACAAAGTATTGGAGGGGCGTAAACATCACTAAGCTTCACACCGATTAATGCGATGGCTAAAGCTCTCCGAGTGCCCGCACCCTGTGATCAACTCTATACCAAAGACACATCGATGGATCTCAGACCAGAAAGAAGAGTTATGAATTCGGCTACGGCATTCCCAGCTAGCGACGCGACCATCTAATGGGTGTGGGTGTCGAGAAGTAAGCAAGCTAAGCATGCTACGAGTTCCGGGCAAGCAACACTACTTTGAATATGGCGATAAAGTCGGTAAATCAACAAGCCATACCTTAGGGAAAACCAATAACAGTCATAAAGCAAGCAAAATCAAGACTAACTATTGGCTTTCGGAACGTCAGATCTGTCAAACAAGAAGCTACACAACTTCTCCTTGTCCATGAGATGGAAAATTACAGCATTGATATATTGAACGTGTCCGAGACCAGAACATCTGATTCTGGCTCTGCAGCAACTGCAATGCCCAAAACGCTAAAACAGTTCCACTTTGTCTACTCTGGAGCAGTAACAAGTGGAGCAGTAACGAAGAAACAAGATATCACTAATGCGTATTTTCTTCCCTCATTTTTTCAACGTACTCTGCTGCTTCTACTTATGTCCCTCTCCGTGACAGAAATTAAAAAAAGAAAGTGTTAGCCTCAGATGTTTAACAATAGGTACACTAGCCGGCGAAAGTAGGAAATCCATCCTTGCGAGAGAAGACCCATTGGTATTCATAGACAAAAAACAATACCTGCACTGACACTGTAAAACTTGAGAATGCAGATTAGATAAAAAAAGTAAACATTGCAATGCGAAAAGATCCAACATAGTAGATAATTTATAGTCAAGCGAAATAAGTGTCAAAATTTGGCGTAATGCCATAAATACCAAGAGTTTCTAACTTGATGTAGCTACTAACCCAAGTGATACACATAAATTTCTTTTTTTTATAAAGTCTGTCTCTATTTCCAATCGGTAAGCTCCACAGGCGAAAACCACTACCATGAGCCAGATCTTACTTTTAGGCACTAAATATAAATTTTCTGAATGACTTTCCTGGAGCTTTAGCCAAAATGTCTGATTTGATTAACAGCAAATACATTTTAAATAAGCATTTTACGAGTACTGAAGTGGGCTATTAACTTTCCAGCTCAAAAAGGATAATCTTTTCAAAGGCAAAAATATAAACATGGTTTGTAAAAGAGGAGTTTGGCTACATTTTGTTGTTGAAGGGGCCAGAAGTCCACTTTGGTCCTCCGATTATACAGATTAAAATTCTTTGCCTGATTCGACTTCAAACAAGATACAAGCCTTTCAGTAAAAAATTGGTATCAGGGGAGGGGGTTGGAAGGACACGGGGACGCTTTATACCTCCAATCATACAGTGAAACACTTTAGAGATTCAATCATAAGACACGCATAGGCACACAGTGATAAATTCGGGCCAAAGATCAAGATAGCTGAGCTTCGGAATCGAATATTGGTATACAAATATTGTGATTTGAAAATGATCTTGTTTTATTTGACTGGGATGGACTAGTTATTTCTGGGGTAGTTTGAAGTAGAAACAACCAAAAAACCAGAAGGGTTAGACTCACCTAAAATTTATTGGGCAATTCTTAACCCGACAAAACTTTCGTCAGGAAATTTTCGCCCGATGGGCTTTACAATGAAAAGACTAATAGGCTTCAGTTTCGGAGTTCAGATAACCTCAGTTTTTAGCTTAGATGCCGGCTAGTGTCTTGATATTAAGAGCCGAGAGTCTTAAATTTACTAAGGAAGGCCCCCTTGTCTGTAGCTATTTATCTATCAACTTTCAAGCAAATCCAGCCATTTTCATATGGAATGTATGTGGGTCCACTTTAGCCCTCAGTCACTAAGAATGAAGATCGTTACACGCTTCTGATTTGAACATAGTGCCATCTACCTGCATTTGTGCTAAAAATTTGGCAGTGGTGGAGGACTAAGCTCAAACTGGAAGTTAGTCATGATGTTGTCAACATCTCACAATTTCCAAAAATTACCTCTTAATTTTTTTAATAAGATAACTAATACTTAATATAAATTTTAATTATGGTTTTAAAGCTCATATTTTATTGTAAGTCTTTTTTTTTGCTTACATAAAAAAATGGCTTAGGACGGCCCTTAGATATAGAACCAAAATATTCATTTGAGTTTGAGCAAGTTTTTGAGCAAGTTATTTGAGTTAGAAATTCCTAGTGTTTTACCAATTATTTGCTTTTAATAAACGATTAAATAGTGGAACACCTTCAATTCTTTTCTGACACAGACTATAAGGTTTTACTTTAGCTCATTAGCTATAGATTCTAGCTCAAGGAGAAGAATGGACCCTTCTTTAGACATAAGGCAAGAATTATGCGCAGTTTCCCTAAATGTTATGTTATATTGATCAATCAGTCTTAAATCCACATTTTCTACAGAAATCATAGACGTTAAGTCCTCATCACTTTGGCATAATTAACAAAATTGACGACATAGGGCAAAAACCGGATCAAATGTTCTAAAAAAGAGTATCAAAGGCATTATTAAGTTGTTCAGTAATAAATCCCCAATTAAAGCAAATAAAAAAAAATAAAAAAATTCTCAACCCAGAGATTAGAACCAGTTTTTATTACCTGAGCAAGTGCCGTTTACGAAGCTAAAACCTTCCGAGCATGTGCAGATCCTCGAGTCACCGACGGTGAAACATTGTGCAGAAAGATCTCCTTCCACTGCACATGGGTTCATATAGCAAAGATCTTTTGGCTTACAATACCCATCTTCTAAAAAGAACCCCGCTGAACACTGACATCGATAGCTTCCAACTGTGTTGACACATACTGCTGTATTATCTCCACCAGCGGCACAAGGATTGGATAAAGTGCATTCGTTATTATCTAAAATCAAATAATTTAATAGTTGTACTGCAAAAATATACAGGGCATTAAATATCATTTATATTGTAAAAAAAAGTAATTCCAAAACATAAGTGAGACACAAATAGAATTTCATATTATCAGAAATGCAAAAACTACAGATTTTATAAGCTGTTTTTTTTTTTTTTTTTACAGCCTACAAGTAGAAAAACATACGAAAATTTATAAAATCGTAAATTTAATATCTCTTCTATTGCCAGTTAAATATTTAAGCTTTTCCTCAAAAAATAAGCCATCCCTTACAGACATATAAGTTTTTTTACGTTTTGTTCTTCCCTTAATGTAGATTGATTCATGATGTACAATTAAATTGCTGGAGCCTTCAAGGCCAAAAAGAGAGAGAGAAAAACGAAAAATATCCGGTCATGAATTGAAAAAACATATTAATTAAAATAAATTATCTCAAACACAAAAAAAAAATATATTTTGCACCCCTATATGCTTCGACTTTAAGTATATAAATTAAAATTAACCTAAAAGTTACAAATTCAATTTTATGGATAATTTAACTCTAAGCTCAGTATTTTTTGCAACTTTTTTTTTTTTTTACAAAATTACAAAATTATTATCTCCCTTAGTTGTCTTTTCTTTCTACTCAGGATATTTTATCAAGTTTTAAACTTCTTGATCATACCAATTGGTTCAGACCAATATTTAGTGCATTAAGGAGAACCACCCAGAGCCTTGGCTCTGCATATTACAATGTCTGTCTAATTTTAGACATTGCTTTCTTAGCTAATCCAATTAGTTTTTCTTTACTAACTGTTTTTAGCATTGTATACAATCTGAGAAAAAGTTATTATGAATTGACTATTCCTCTCTCTTATGCATGCATTCACTCTGCGATTATAAGATATGCGACAACAACACGGACGTATGCAGGGGTGCCTCTTGGCCTGGCCCTCTCCCCCCGAAATCTCGGAATTTTTTTTTTATTTTCCCATAATTTATTTGATACTTCTCACAAAATAAGGGATTTGAAGAATTTAGGCTCCTCCCCCGAAACAGATTCCTGCGTATGTGCCTGGGCAACGAGTGTCATCAATCGAACAGGAAGCATTCGTAAAGCAATCAAATTACAATGGAATGAAGGAATGTGTAATTTTGGCGCAGCTCAAAAGAGAAATAAGTAAATATTAATACTAAGATTGCCAATCGCATCCCAGGAGAATGCAAATCCTAAAAACTTATGATTCTGTTAAGGGTAAACAGGGAAGAAAAATTGAATTTACACCTTAGTTTTTTAACACAATTAAAATTGCTGACTTCCTGCATCATGACTTAGAACTAAAGAATAACACGATAATCATGCTACTGCTTAAAAATTTATATATTGCATCCAAATTTAATGGTCATATCGTTACGGGTCTTGGGTGCTGCTTCCTTTCGTTGTTTAATGTCTGTTTATTTTCATTGAGGATCATTTTTCTCATTGACAGTAGAACATAATAACTGAAAACTATACTTACCAACACAAGTGATGCCATCATATTGAAAACCTCCTGAACAATAGCAAATTTTTCCAAGGTAGTTTTCCATACAAAGTGCTGACAAGTCACCACCCATTGAACAAGGAGCTATTGAGCACTGAGCTGGTTGTGACATAGTAGTGGATTCGGCCACTTCAGTTACAGAATCTGTTACTGCATAATATTCTACATCCAAAGAGAGAGCAGAAGGAGTCGGAATATCAATAGATGATTGTGGAGATTCGTTAGAAGATACTGAAAAA
>JAQQPU010008246.1:24371-36245 GCA_029168905.1 Artemia sp. Kazakhstan ARC1039 | reverse complement strand
AGGCCCATTACAAATTAATTTCGTAAAACAAAATCAACTCAAAACTTTAAAGCAAGATGATGAAATTTCAATTGAGACCTGCGAAATAGGAAAACTTTAACAGGAAAAACACGATTCTTTTAGGAAAACTGGAATAGGAAGACTTCAATAAGAAAAACATGATTCTTTTAGAACTGTATACAGCTTGTATCCGTATCCTTGTATTGTGTACTGCATCCTTGTCAGAAATACTATCCTTGTCAGAACTCAAAACGAGCAAAAACTACCACAAGTAGGGCTGATAACACTATGCCTTCTCAAGACCAGAACACAATTCGCGCTTTACTGAAAACAAAATACGTTTGAAACGTTTTCACCTTTCTTACTTTAATAAATGAAATATATTTAAAAACCCTAAGGAACAAATGTCAGTATATGTCAATTAAACTGAGAATCCACGGCCATTTGTATGTTTTTTTCAGTAAAGTGCAAATTGTGTTCTGGCCTTGAGAAGGCATAGGGGTTATCAGCCCTACTCATGTTAATTTTTGCTCGTTTTGAGTTTGACTCGGCTATTTATTGTAATTTCTGTTCGTTTTGAGTTTCGTTTATTTATTGATAGTGATTTGTGGTAGTTTTACGCTTGGAAGATTATTTGACTTTATTTTTCCCCATTCTTGGCTTACTGGAGCTCTTTACTTTTCTTGAAACACTTGTCTCGTGGAAAAAGTTTTTTAAATTAATCATATAAGGGCAGGGCTCATACAAGCCATTTTCTCTCTCCTGTTGAAACTCAAAATTATAAGAAACCTTAATTTTATAATAACGTTAAATCTTTCTTTGTGAAAAACCTTATCTCCGGCCTTTGCCATCAAAATAATTTTTTATAGGTTTGTCCTTGCACTTTACACAAATTAAATGGAGGGTCACGCCTGAGCTTTTATGAGGCTCTTCTTTTTCTAACAATAAATTTTTTTTTCTTCTTTTTCCTAGTCTGATTAAAAGATGATGCTAATTCAAAATACTCACAATATGAAAACGCAATATTTGTTTATTTATTGTTTTTAATGTTAATATATAACTCCTGCATTTGTTTATTTCTACTTGAAGATAATCCACTGTGTAGTAGTTCAGTAAAGTCCAATTTAGTAGTCCAATTTAGTTCATTTTGTTACTATATAAGAAAATCTTTATCACTGTAAAAAAAAATACTTTATTAAAATGTCATGTAGCCTAAGATTCTAGCTGTTTTGAATGTCTAATTTTTATTGCACTTTTTTAGTAATTTGTTAATATCATATGCAGGTAGAATAAATTATTTTAGAAATCCCTGTACATTTTTATCCTTAGTAGTAACTTCTGAGACATAGGTAAAGTTGTCTCTAAGCCTTCAAAATATGAATTAGATTTTTTTTTCTACTTGGTAATGAAAATAGCTGACAATAAGGGTTTACGGGTAAGCAAACCATCATCAGTGAACTATCTACCAGCAACCCCCATAAAACTCCTGAAAATCTAACACACTGCTAAAAACAACTTAGCAGCCTGGTGGTAGGTACCATGCAGAATTTAAGAGAGAATAACCGGTATAATTTAAAATAAAACAGAAAAAAATTAACAAAATTTAAGTAATAAAAACCCAAATATTTTGACTCGACGTCCGGGAAAATAATAACAAAATAAAATAATACAGATCAATCTGATTCAAGTATCATTTAAGTGCATGTAACAAGGCTAGTCCCACAAAAAAGTTAAAGTTGCTAAATTTAATCCATGTGTTGAAAGATAAAAGTTTTCAAAGATCTCAAATTGTAAAAGAAACTAAGATTTGAGTTTCATTTATTTGTTTGTCTTGTTTTTGTTTTCTCGTACATTTTTTTCTGTCTTTTTTATTATATGTTGAGTTTAATTTAATTAACTTTGACTTTTTTTTTCACCTTGATCAAGGCTCCCGGACGTGGAGTCGAAAAATTTGGATTTTTATAATTTTAAGTTTGTTGTTGTTGTTATTTTCCCATAGTTTTATTAAAATTATACTCATTTTTTCGCTCTTAAATTTTGTAAATGGAAAAGCAGTGTGGTCTAAGAAATTATTTATGTGTAGCCTATGGGTAGCAAAAGACCAATTCAATTTTATTATTCCTAAATTTAGCAAAAAACATACTAATATAATTACGCAACAAAAGTTTTCAGAAAATTGTAAAATAAATAAAATAATACCAAATCGTTGTTTCAAGTATCATTTTCAAGTATAATATTTTTGACTAATGAACGGTTTTGCCATTCTGATATTGTTTTTTAGGCATTTTTTTTTGCCAGTTTTTTAGTTGTTTGCTTTGTTTATGATTTTTTTTTTTTGGTTTTATGACTCCGAAACGCGAATTCGGCCCCTGGAAGCTTGTGATAAACATTTTTTGACATAAATATCTTATCTTATCTCCTACAAGTAACGAGACTAATCAGACAAAAAAGTTGAATTTACAAAATTTAAACCATGTGTTTAAAGATAAACGTTTTCAGAAATCTGAAATTGTAAAATCAATTACGATTTGAGCTTTCTTTGTTTATTTGTTTTGTGTGTGTGTTTATTTCTTTTGTTTTTACTTTATATTTTCGCGTTTAATTTGATTTAATTTTAACTTTTTTTCACGTTGATGAAGGCTCTCGGACGTGGAGTCAAGGTATTCAGATTTTTATTATTTAAAGTTTGTTATTTTCTTTTTTTTTTCTACTGTTTTATTTAAATTATATCCGTTTTTCTCTCTTAAATTCGGAAAATAGAAAAGCAATATGGTCTAAGAAATTTTTTAGGTAGCATGCATAACAGATAATGCTGGTATAATGGTAGCCTATTGCTAATAGGTACGTTACCTTATTGTGAGTATGGGATATACTTAAGAGTTTTGAAAATTTTCAACACTCCTTAGGTAAAAAATGAATATAGACAATTCAAATTATTTAAATATAAAGCTTTTCTGTATTTTTCAGGACATTTTTTTGGCGTTACAATAATTTAGCCCTAGGCAAAATAAAAGTTTTTTTTTCCAATGCTATGATAAGCCAGCCAGATAATATAAACCTACAAATCAGCAGACTTTTGTATTTAGTCTAGAGTTATATCAACCTCCGTCACAGAGGAAGCAGACTGGGATGCAATTACAGATTATCATTATATTAGGAAAGAACATTAAAAAGAGGGGAGGGGCGAATTAAGATGTATCTAATTTTTTCATCTGGTTTCTATTCTATACCATAAATTTACCAGAGAATCAAGAAAAAAAGAGCAGTTTAGTCATTCCTCTTTTTTAGGTTAAAAATTGAGGCCTATAAGGTATAAATAAATGAGCAAAAAGGGCAGCAGCTTGTAGGGGATAAGTAGGCCTTCAGACCTGTATTTGCCAGTACTTATGTTAATTTAATTTTTTGTTATATTGCATTATGGCCAGGGTGATGCTTTTATTCATTTTTTCTTTTCTTTATACTCTCTGATTTTGGAGGTTAATAAAGAGTTTGAATTAGATTTGAGCAAGGGTGGTTTCATGTTGTTGTTATGTATGGTAAGCTAATTTAACCCAAAAAAGTACCTAACCTAACAGAGAATGACTTGTCAGCTAATAATAAAACCCTGGCCATAATTAAAGAAACAAGTTGACATTCTCATTGACCTTAGGAAAACCAGTGAATAGATCCACTTAGTTAGCATGAGACCACTTTAATTATAAAAACTTCTGTAATTAGTTACTCAACACTTTTGTGAACATAGTAGTAGGCCCCCCCTCCACCTTCCCAATCAATACTGTTGGGCTCAGTCCCTGTCAGACCAAATTTAAGGATACACCCCTGCCCAAATCTTTTCTTTGATTGTTATATAAATTTGAGGCCCATTTTCTAGCCACCCCACATCCAATGTAGACTTGGACATGGGCTGTGCAGATTATTGTTCTAGGCAATGGGTTCATTGCACATTTGGGTGCTGTGTTTAAAATTTAACACCCAGCTGAAAAAAAAAATTTGACATGTTCTAATTTTGAAAAAACTATTTTAAACATGCTTGGAAGCTGTGGGATAAACATCCCTTCAAGTTTTGAATACAAAGAACTTGAAGCAATTTTTGCCAAACCTGCTTAAAACAAACTTCTAACCTGGTGCCTGAAGGCAGGACTAAAAGCAATTCGATTCACACTTAACTTTTTATTGGCACCAATTTCAGTAAATCAGTGGGCAAACAATAGCAGTGCAAAAACAGTACCTTTTGCACAAGATTTTCAAAACTAATTATCAAATACACTATTAGGTGCATGATTGATCTCAGCTTAGTTCTTTTGATTTTCCTGCTGAAGAGAAAGAAATGACAGAGGATTGAAACTGCTGAATTATTATTTTCCTTAGTCTTAAAAGTTAAATGTTATTTTGAAAACAAGTTAGCAGGAATTTTTAATAAAAGCTAGTAACTCCTCAAAATGATATCAGCTTTGCTCTGACATCATTTTCGAGGGTTTTCAGGCTCTTTTTGATGATCACAATAAAACCTGATGCCATTTATTGAATTGCTTTTCATCCTTGAATTGCTGCCACTTTCTTTGTAATTTGGTGCTGAAAAAAAGCTACATGTGTCCAACACTGACTACTTTCGTGACTATTTGCTCTATGTAGGAGAAAAAGTGTTATTCCTAGGGGAGGGGCAATTGGGGCATCCCTAGTTGTCATGGCTTGGAGGCGCCACGGCTGGGGAATTTCCCACTTTAATCCAGCATTTTTATTCATTTTTTAGTCAGGAGGGGGGGGAGCTGGAATTGATTTTTCCCGGGCACCACCGAGCTTATGAATGGCTCTGAGCAGCCTTATCTATTTCCCATTTAGAACACAGAACTTCAGATACTATAGCTAGTCTAATGTAGCTCCCCTGACAAATATAAAATGGCTCTGCCTCTCTATGACTAAATTTATCAATATACCTCTGTTAACTCTCTCCATTTAATAATTTTTTTTTCTTTTGATATTGCCATTCATTGATCAGGGTATAAACTTGATTAAAAGGCTCTTCAAAAGACGACCATTTTCAAGACTGTTTGCCCCACGGAGCAGAGACATCTATTTTGGAACTAGAAAACATTAATTCAGATTATATAGCTACTTAAGTATGAAAATTGTTAACTCTTAATAAAACACCCTTAATAAACCAATTTCATACCTGTAAGGACCGATTGCTGCTGGTGCCAAGTTGCTGTGCACAATTTTTCTTACTACAGACATTTTTCTTAAAAATTTAAGTATTATTTCAGGAAAAACTAATAGTTAGATAGATGGCGCTAAGTAATAAAGAAAATAAAACACTTATGAAAGCTATGAATAAAAACTAAGAAAAATTATACTTATAAAATTAAATATTAACAGACTGCTTTTCGTTAAGGCTTAAAAAATAACATTTTTATTTCCTATGGAAATACCAACTTCGATACGTCCATTTTTTCATTTATAGGATGATAGAATTCGGCATATAATCTTTAATCTCAATATAAAAACAATAAATATGACGTAAAGATTCTTTTAATCAATTAAAAATTTTACAAAGCAGCCATACACATTTAAAAAAATCCACTTAGTGTTGATTCTGTTCGAAAACAATGCGTGATTTTTGGTTCAGTGCTTCCATGTTTATCTATTTATCATGAGATCTTTGGATTTTTCTGAGCGTCTCACGATGTTAAGTACATTTCTTGAACTAATAACAAATTTCAGTGATTCCAGTTATTACCGATTCCAATTATATTTTGGTATATCTTATACAGCCTGTATGACTGATTCTCTGAATACAGTTTCTTTTTCGAGGCAGACGGACAAATTCTCCTGATCTATCCTTCCTGTGTCATATAGTGTTTCATAGAATTTGCACCAGTCTATAGCAACTTATTTTAGACTTTCAAATTACAGCTTATAAAAACTTTACTTTAGTTAACTTTATTTAAATGCATAGGGACATAATGAACCAGCACGTGATAGCACTGCGAGACAAATTATAAAGCTTAGTGATACTTCTGAAATTATTGAGCTACAGGCCGCTGATCATGCTGAAAAAAAGCTATGAAAGTAGTAGTTTCAACTCGGTACGCAACTATTGGCTTAGAAGTAGAAACAAATTACACAGGCTTGTGTTCTGGGAATAACACTTTGGTTGTGTTTTCTTTTTTACTTTGTTCCCTAGTCTGGCAAATTTTGTTTACCTAAACTTTGTTGTTTTTTTATGGAAAATATCTTGCTCAGGACACATTAATGAATATTAAAATTTCTCATGCCAATTTGGTCCTTTTCGGGCCAAAATAATTTTTCCGTGGTGCACTTTCGAAAAAAAGCCAAATTTTGATCCCTCCATCTTTCCAATCTTGATGTTCACAAACTCAGACAAATTCTTGCTTTTCACGATCAAACACGTGCCTTGAAAGTTTTGAATTTCCTGGACTTGCATGAAATTGAGCAGCTTATCCTAGAATGACTTACTAACTTGACTTATGTCCCATCCGTCCTTGAAGGTCGTTTTGGGGCCTCTTCTTTAACCAGTTCATTGATACGCTTCCAGTAGGTGCTTCTGTTGTCGGCCGGGCGGAGGAGTTGTGGCAGGTTGTAGGGTGAGAAGTTTTCTTTCCATCTCTTCGGAGGGTGACCTCTGGGGCGAGAACCGTGTACTCGTCCATCGAAGTTCATCTTTGGGAGACGAGTGCTACCCATGCGTTGGGTATGTCCAAGCCATTTGAGTTGTTGTAGTTTTTTTGTCCAGTATTGTAAATTTGAGTTTCAGATTATGGAGAAGCTTGGAGTTGGAGATTATGTCGTGGTAGGTGATACCAGCGATGCGTCGTAGGGATTTGGTTTCAAAGGCAGCTAGGCGACATTGATCGTATGTTTTAATCCTACAGGATTCACAGGCATAGATGGTGATCGGAATAATGACGGAGTAGAAGAGTCTCGTTTTGAGAATTGTTTTTAAGTTCTTATTCCTCCAGATGGGCATCAGAGCTTTAAAACTGAAGTTCGCAAGTGTCAGGCGTCTCTTGATGTCTTTGAGTTGGTTGTTATCAGAAGTAAGTAAGCTCCCAAGGTAGGTGAAGTCTTCCACCCACTCAATCGTACCTCCACCAAGCTGAAGGCTGAGATTTACCTGTGAATCGAGCTTGCGTGCGCAGCGCATGACTTTCGTTTTTGAGGTGTCGATGGCCATCACGAAGAGGTTGGTAGACGAGTGAACGCTGTTAGCCTGGGATTGTAGATCTTGAAGGGACTCGGCTATTAGGTCTATGTCATCAGCATATGCTAGTTCGTCTATCACCACTCCTCCGACAAGAGCGCCAGGTGGGTTGTCTGTGAGTGAAAGGGCTGCAGCTAGGAAGAGATTTAACAGCTTCGGTGATATTAGGCAACCATGAAGCACTCCGGTAGAGGTTTTGAAGCTCTCTGTAAGTCCTTCTCCAGTCATGACGTGGCTTCTGAACATCTTATACTTGTCTTTTATCAGCGAGATCAGGTTGGATGGGATGCCAAAGTGAAGAATGATGTGCCATAGACCTTCTCTCCATATCAGATCGGAAGCTTGTTTAAAGTCTATGAAAAGGTGGTAGATGCTGCAGCCAAGTTCGTTATACTTTTCCATGATCTGCCGAACAGTGAATATCTGATCAATTGTTGATCTATTAGGTTGGAAGCCGGCTTGGTATTCCGGAATGACCATTGAGGAAATGGGTCGTATACGCCCGATCATGACTCTTGTGAGGATTTTTGCTGCGTGGCTGGTAAGACTTATTGGGCGGTAGTTGTCGCAGACAGCTTTAGAGACTTTCTTATGCAGGGGGATTATCGTGGCTTTGCACCAGGGTGAGGGGAAGTGACAATTTTCACAAGCAGCTGTGGCAATTTTGTGGTAAAGGTCAAGGAGTGGTTTGCAATTTACTTTCAGTAGTTCGGGCTGGATTCCATCGGGGCCGGCAGCTTTATTTGTTCTCAAGTCTCTGATTGCTACTTCTATTTCAGAGTGAAGAGGGGAAGGACTTGGGTCTGTAAAGGTTATGGGGAAAGTGTCGAGAATTGTTGGGTCTGGATGGATGGCCAAATTCAGTTTATCCTTAAAATGGTTTATTTATCGAGAGCGGATTCCGTCTGTGGATTGTATTTGGTTTCCATGTTCGTCGAGAAGGGAACACGCTTTGATGTCCTTCTTATTGGCCAATTCCCGCACTCTTCTATGCTTGTAGTGGGGGTCTCCTTTCTTGAAGGCCGATTCACATTGATCACACTTTTCTTTAATAAAAGCACGATGAGCACGTATGATGGTTTTCTCTACAGCTCGTTTGAGTTGCTTGTATCGGTCTCTACTTTCTTTATCTTGCTTGTTCGTGAGTTGGCGCTTTTTGTGCAGAGGGAGATGATCTTGTCTGTTATCCAAGGTTTCTGATTGTTTTTTGGGTACCTAGTGTGGAATGAGCGACATCACATATGATATTTGTGCTGCTAGTCATCAGGTTGTCGATATCTTCCTTAGACGGGATAGGAGGAGAGCTCGACGTGAGCTCCGAAATTTTTTCGGATAGAATGGGGATATAGGTCATACGTGTATTCTCGTCTTTCACTCGAAATTTGGGGGTTTTCTTAGACAAATTTGATGCTGTTTTAAGTCTTGTTTTGAACCTAGACATGACAAGCGAGTGGTCGCTATCAAAGTCACCACAAGCTAGCGTGACCGTGTTTAGGATGGACGTTTTCCAACGTCTAGACACGAGGATGTAATCTATTAACTTTGTAGCTTTTCCATCCGGTGATGTCCAGGATGTCTTACGGCAAGGTCTGTGCTTGAACAGTGTGTTTGTAATGACTAAATCGCTGTCTCTGCAGAGTTCGATAAGGTGTTCTCCTCTTCTGTTCATTTTTCCATGTCCAAATTTGCCCATTACATCTTCGTGTCCTGTGTGGTTGATTCCAACGATGGCGTTGAAGTCACCAATGATAAAGATTGTGTCCTTTTTAGGGACAGAATCAACTAGACTTTGAAGCTGGAGAAAGAAGTTTTCAGACTCTTCGTCGTCTCTGCGGGAATGCGGAGCGTATACTTGGATAATTGTGAGGTTGGTGGTTGAACCTTTTAGGCGGATCATGATGATCCGTTCTGTGAGGGGGGTTACAGAGATTAAGAATTTTTTGGATTTATTAGACAGTAGGAAGCCTACACCTTGTCGATGTTTCCCATCATTACGTCCCAAAAGTAGAAGGGTGACATCTTTATGTTTCTCTTCACCAGTGACTGGAAGATGGGTTTCGGCGAGACCAATAACATCCCAGCTGTACCGTTTTATCTCTCTTAGGAGTAGGTCTATTTTTACTTGTTTAGCGAGGGTTCTAGTGTTGAGGGTATCTATTGACATAGTTATTTTTGGAGAAACAATAGCCTCCAGGGTTGGAGCTGTTAACGTAGATATATTCACGAGATTCACGGTCGTCGAGTCGTCGGCTGCCCTGGACGCGGCAGCTCTTAACGCATTGTCGTCGGTTACCCCGGACGCGGTAGCACTGGCTCTCATATTTGATCTCTTATTCATATTCATCATTAAAATTAAAGAAGAGGTTTCTAGGCTGGCTTCGGGACAGCGGTAAGCCACTCCTCTCTGTCCCTAGTAGGGGCCAACTGTATCTATTACCGATAGTGCGCCCTTTTGGTGTCCTGCAAAACCAGCAACTTAACCCATTGCTGGGGGAAGGTTTGTGACTGACGGGACGTATCCATACGCCGATGGGCCCTGCCCAGTGTATATTAGAGGGGTCATCCTCCTCTTCTGTCTGAATTTGAGGCCCCCAGACGAGGGTGCTCCAGCTATGTTTCAAGACTCCAGAGACTGGGTCCCCCCTTGGTCAGCACCTCACTACCCATGAGTAAAAAATTTAGTGTGATTATTCATATATAGCTTTTGTGCTTTAGCCAATACACTCGAGCCACAAGGAAATATTAAAGTAAGCAAGTATCATACAAACTTCCACATGGAAGGGAGGACTCGGGTGTAGTTTTCTCCTAAAATTAGTCCAAGAGAACCACTCGTAACCCAAGAAATAATAATGTATCTAAAAATTCAAGCTATCCGTGTCTTTGGAAACACTCCCCCCCCAAACTCCCCCTCACCATCACCTCGGATAACCATGGTTTCCCTTACTAACCCCTATCCCCTCCTTCGTTAGATAGAAGCCGCGTTGGCATATGTCAAAATAGATAAGATGCTATTTCAAAACTTTTAATCAATTTTACTGAAAAAAAAAACGCTTGAATAACTCGCATCAATACACATTAGATTTTATGATAAATAAGCCAATCAGCATTATAGAATATGAAGCCAGGTTAACCATTCCGATGGATGAGATATAGGCTATTGTCTCTATTTCAATTAGGCTGTCCTGAAAAAAAGACGAAATAACTATACAGATGCTCCTGAAATCGTGTGAAGGAAATATGGAATCAAAGCAATGGAATTGGTTAAATTTGATGGTTCCTTTTTGATAAGCTTCCCTTTTCCCAGTTTGTTTTAACTAAATTTGAACTGTAAACCGCTGTTATACTAACATTTTAAATTCCTTGGCATTTAGTATCTATTTTAAAAGCTGCAATTTGGGGAGTTGACTCAAACTCAAGGCATTGACATTTCAAGCTCTAGTTTTTTAATTTTCGCCCAAGCCCGAGTTGAGCTCTAGTCTCAACTTGAGTCCTAATCTCAACTCGATAAACAGTAACGAACGATTCTACTATGAAAAATTTGCAATTTAGTTCATAATTTATTTTTGACCAGCCCTTTCATGATTTAAATTTGACCAGCCCTGTAATTCTAATTCAACTGATAGTTTCCTTTTGGTGAATCTTTCTCACAGCAGACGTGTGTCTCTTCTTATTTTTTTAATATATCACCGAGGTACAAACAAATAAACAAACACTATCAAGGCCAAAAAGAAAGAATAACCAAAGCAAACGAGCAATGGTTCAAAATTTGTGTAAGTGGAATTTTTCCTTATGACATTGGGTAGAGATAAAAAAAACTTTAATTAGTTTGGAAATAACTATTCTCTTTTGAAGACATACAATTAAAGTAAACAATCGCTTAACTGTTTCAGTGGTGCGTCTCTTAATTTTTCATTATTTCCTTGCTGTTTAATAGAATGTGAGGATTCTTTTTTATGATTTTTTTTAATGGTCTACATCATACTTGCTTAACTGAATGCAAGATGAGGGCTAAAATACATTAAATAAAACATTAAAGAGAAAATATTGGAAAAATAGTTGACATTATTTTAGTTCCAGTTTGCTTTATTTGAAAGCTTATTCGTTTAAAATACAGCTACATAATCAGTTGATTTTCCTATCAAAAAGTAAAAATAGTAAATCCGATGAAGGAAAAGATGGACTGAAACGATTAAATTAAAAAACCACTCCCTTTTATCTGTATGGATTATGACTTTACCTATAAGCATTACTATGAGAATCTCACGGTAATACGACATGAGAATACTAACTACAGAGTAGTAGCTAGACATCTGGTACCAAGGTCCCTTGATGCGTTGCAACATCCGTGAACAATGGTCACAGCTACTTAAACTACTGAAACCTTTTCGCATTTTGTCTAATGGTCTGCGTTGTGCAGATACTAATTTCCTGATTCAATTGCCTTGGGCCCAAAGTGCAATGTGTGGTCGGGGACGAATCAGCAAACGTTTCCATCACAGCTACGGATCAGTATAATCAATAATAATAATAACAATGACAATGTATTTCACCAATTTGTGCAAGTATTAAATGCAAGTATTAAATGCACAAGTATTAGAGGAGTTTAAAGATACATAAAATTAAAGGAAAACAAAAGTACTATCAAGGAAAAACTC
>JAQQPU010008246.1:0-19371 GCA_029168905.1 Artemia sp. Kazakhstan ARC1039 | reverse complement strand
GAAACATTGCTTGGAGTATAAAAAGAGTATCTTACATCAACTGCACACAAAATTCTTACACAACAGTGATACCTGCCCTGGCCTTTTTCATATAAAAAATATTTAGGCAAAAATATGAAGAATATAGAGTATAAGAATATAGAGAACATATATTTAACAACATAAACATCAAAATGTCAATATTTAACGGGATTGATTGCCTCACCTATGCAGTAAGTTTAAACTTCTGACCAAAATGTCAATGTTAAAATGATTAATGGACGCTCAGGTCCATTGGATAATATTGGAATTCCTACCTAGGGCCGAGATATTGCAAAGTAGGGGGAATCCACTTATATAAATTACGTGTAAAAATTGTGTGGATTTCTACTAAAGCATGTAAACATGGGATAGGGAAGCAGGGGCGTAATAATCTATGGGGCAGGAGGGCAATGGCCCCTCTCAGACCTCGGTTTGCCCCCAGAACTCAGTTTGTCGCCCAGCTGAAATTTAGTTTCTTCGAAAATCTAGTCAAAACTAAGATAAACCTGCATAATTCAATTATCAACAGAAATATATCAGTTTTTTTTTAGTGGATATTTACCTTTATAGTACTATAAAGAACCTTTATTGTACATTCATAGTACTAAATAGTACCTTTATGGTACCAAATGGCTTTTATTAGTTTTTGCTGACATTTTCAATTAATTTTGGAAAATCGGCTCCAGCTTTGCCCCCCCCCCAGGATTTTGACGAAATTACGCCACTGTAGGGAAGCCTAATGGAGATAAACAGATTAGTTAACAAATCTTATTGACTGATTCGTGACTGAAATCCGATCTCTTATTTTTGAAGGTTACAAAACAGACTTCTTATCAAGAATGATCTTGATAATCATTTATTTAAATAAATTATCCGTTACAACAAAACAAAACATGGAAATTGTTTTAACAAAATATAAAATCAAGAATCACCAAACAGAAAAATCAATCTTTTTGTAACAAAATGACTAGCCCAGTCATTGTTTTTACCAGAAGCGGATCCAGGATTTTTTTTGGGAGGGGGGGGCGGGGCAAAATAGGTTGATCCAAAAAAAAATTTTAGGGGGGGCACAAAAAAGATTGATCCGATAAACTTGCGTTATGAGCAAGTTTAATTAACGCAAACTTGAGTTAATTAAGTAAATTACACTACTTTAGGCTACACTAGGGGGGGGGGCCACCTCCCCCCTGGATCCACCACTTGTTTTTACCATAGTGACTACCAAGGAAGATCCGACGAGTTTGGAAAGGTATCTTATTTTTTCACGGAAATAGAAAACCTGATGAAAGAATTTGTTGAGACCAAAATATACTGATTTGGATCATCTTAGCGTGCTCTAAAACGTATATGGACGAAAGGCCCATGAATAGATCTTAAGGGTAATCCCCAGAGTTCCATTCACAGGCGAAGTAGCAGCATAGTATGAATAAATTCGTAATCTGTATTACCAAAAATCTGCTAGAATTTTTTTCTTCTAAGCTCTTTAGACCAACTAATTATTTAAATTGCAAAAAACGAAAGCTCTTGTTAGCTTAAATTTTACATCATTCAATCTCAAAGTATCCTCAAAGTCCCAATAAGGACCTCAAAACTCTTTCTAAACACCACTTTTTTAAGTAATTCTTTTAACAACACTGGGGTAAGGTAGCATTTGATCAAACTTTGAAGATGAGGAATCCAAAGCTTCTTAAGACTTAGAGACTATTTTTAGTCTCTAAGTATTTTAAGCTATTTAACATGTAAGAACTAATCTTAGAACTAATTTTAGTCAGCACTAATGGAAATTTTTATTTAGTGAAACCCAAAGTGCAACGGCACCGAGCAAAGTGACTGGAGATTGGCGAAGAGTAAATCCACCGAGTGGGGTTTTGCTAGGAAGGTTTAGTCGGAAACAAATATAAATATTGGAGGAGATACTTACATTCCCGATATACCCTGTCCACGGTTAGGACATCCCTCATTTGTTTCAGATACAGCGTAGATCGCAGCACTAGAAAATCACGGATAATAAATAAGCGATGTGATAAAGCCAAAATTTCTTAAACAGAACTTCAGAAAAATTAGACCCTTAAACTTTGGATATTCTAGCTATAACGACTGCATTGTAACATAATTACAGCCTAATGTATATTTTAAAAGTAGTTGCCTATGGATAGTTATAGGTATCTGTTTGACTTACTGTATACTAAACATTAACCTCTATGAAAAATTTGGCTCTTTTAAGGATGGAAGATGATAAACAACAAAAAATAGAACTTTAGGTGTCCATTTGGGTTAAAAAAAAAATGTAAGTTGTTGCCGATTGGGTGGGAAGGTCATAAATTAGCTTAAAGAAATTCAGAACATCATTAGACTGATCAAAGATTGAAGTTTTAAACAGATTAAGGAGGAGAATCAGGATGCATAATTATGGTTGCCACAAGTGATTTGGTGTTGTATATGTCTTCTATTAGCAGAGCAGTATATGTCTTCATGAATGAGCCCAGGGCCCCTTAAAATAACCCACTCCCCCTACTAAATCTGGTTTAACGAACTCCCGGGGTAATTACAGTTATTGTCAGTTCTGGAAAAAAGTCACATCGATCTTGTCATTTCAACACATGAAGGGAGTGGTCATGAATAGTTGATCAAGGGAAACATTAATATCTTACCTTTGTACAGAAGCCCAATCATTTTATCTGCAACTCTTTGGGTTTGATCACAATATTTCTAACTGATTAAGTGGTCAGAAGACTTGCATCTGCTTTTAACACGTTTAATGAACGAGGCCGTGGCAGGAATTTTTATCTATTAAAATTTGGAATTAAATATTTCAAATTCAATAAAATTTTATTTTAAAAGGAGGACAGAAACTCCTGATAGGAGGGGGGTGGGAAATAATAAAATACCACCCTGATCTATCATTTCCTAGAGGTGTCCAGTGTTTAAAGTTCGATACTGGCATAGTATTTTAAATACACAATGTTAGTGACGGGACATAAACTACTAGATACAAACGCTACATAAACAGGATTGGAACAGTGCATGCATGATTGTAGTTTCATTATGCTGAAAGTCGACTTTGAATGCCTAGAGGGAAAATACCCGGTTTTATCATGGGAAATTAGTCTTTTTGAAATAGCCAAACAGCAGTTGGATTCGATGATATCAGTTCCTGAGCACAAGAAAGGGGGGGGGGGGTCAGAAGGATTTCAGAAGGGGGATTAAAAGTATAAAAGAAAGAAGGTTCTATGTATTATCAGGGGTCAGTCAATCGAATCTGTAAAACATTGGATCCGACTCATCTACGAGCCAGCTCAAGATACTAACTCTTATGAGCACATTTATCCCATGCCAGACAGTAATATAGCATATCACTCCATGCCAGACAGAAGTCTCGTCTCGTATACCACTTTCTCCATTGGTTGAGCATTATAAAAAATAATTTTCTGCTCCAGATCCACGTCTGCAAAATAGTTATAAAGTGAAACTTCGAGATTTTTTTTAGCATGCATCAAGTCTGGAACTTATTATTACAAAGAGCCTGATTGTTTCTGCAATTGGTAAACTGAAATGAAAAAAGTCTAGAGGATATGATGAGATTTCTGCACAACATTTGTAGTTGGGTGGCGAATTGTTTGTGGAACACTTGGTAATCCTATACTAAATTATATTTAATCTGGGATTTGTCCCTGATTCTTTCTCAATTGGAGGTTTGACTCCTCTTCCTAAGAAGAATGAACCTCCTTCTGAGTGTTCGTCTTTCCGTCCAATAACAGTTGCAATTGTATTCTTTTTATAATTTGATAGTTAAAGAGTTGCGAACTAAATGTACAGTTTAAGCCCATCAGTACGGTTTTCAGTCTCGCCTTGGGTGCGGCCATGGGCTTTCTGCTTTAGAATCTGCCTTAGTTGATGCAGAAGAACGCGGTGAAATTATTGCTATAGCTACTCATGATGTAAAGCGTGCATTTGATTCGCTTCTCCACAAGAAGATTATAAGTCCTAACCCCGCTGGCTGACATGTATGAAAATCTAAAAGCGGAACTTAGGCTTCCGTTACTAGCTAATGAGTGTACTAGCCTCTTATATGATTTTGCTGTTTCTCCGCGGGGATATACCCTTCTTCTGGCAAAGAAGCGAGTAAGACAAGGTACTAATTTGTCACCGACAGCATTTAATAACAGTATTGTAAAGCCACAGTCAAAGTCGGTTATGAATTCTATTCTGCGTGGTATTGATCTGTCTTTGATTTGTTATGTGGACGACATACTGAACTGATCCAGTTTCTGCGTGCGCTAAAAGATATTTTTAACAAGTTACAACAAGAGTATGCCCTTATTGGACTCCAGTTTAATGCTGAAAAGTGTGAAGTATTGTTTTTTAATTCGAAATCCGATGCTAGTTGGAGCGTAAAACTTGGTGATTCTACTGTTGAGCTCGCGGAAGGCATTATATATTTGGGCCTTCCTATTGAACAGTCAGTACTAGAAACGTGGCGGTTAAATCTTTCTCATTTTCAGAAATTGTCTTCTTTTACGCATAGCTGTATAGTGGAAATTAAGCGAAAGTTTGACCTTAGTCTGTTAGCCCAAGTGTACAATGCTATGGTTTTGGCTTGTTATGTGTACCTTAGCCCATTTTTAAGCATTTTTACGGCTACAGATAAGCTGAAATTGTGTGCACTGTACTACAAGCATGCAAAGTTTTTGTTGCGTTTACCACTATGGACAAGCAATAGGTATGTTACGCGCCAATACACTGTTACCAAAACAACCCTGAAGAAACGGTTCTGTCCCAAATTGCTCAACATAATTTGTCTGTCAAGTCCCACCCGTGCGCCAAGGTTTTAAAGCAGTGGTCAGCATTTGTTTCTTGTTGTTGTGTTTTTGTTTTGTTTATGTCAGAAGAATTAGTATCTTGTGCCTTTGGTTTTGATTTTCTCTTTTGTTTTCTTTGTTACTGTTCTTCATCTGTATTTTCATTGATGGGTATTATCGCACTCATTCATTCATTCAGAAGTAGTTTGCTAGTCCAGAGAAAAAAAAATCTGTACGAGAAAACTGTCCAACATGCTTGTCGGCCTTTCACAGAAAAAGACGTTTTAAAGTCACACGGAACACTGCAAAAGGCACGGCTTTCAATCAATTTTAATGCCAACTGGCAAAAACTCAATTTTGAAATTTAAAAACTTTCGAAATTGTCTTTTGCAGAGCGAAAAGACAGTTTTAGACTGTGGGGCACTGCTTGTGGATATCAGCTCCCCGTCTATTTCCAACGTTGTTGAGGTATATGACCAAACGGTCATGACCGAGTAGGGGCAATGACCATTTTATGGACCCAAACTCAACGGGGAATGGTTTTGGAAGGTGAGCCCACAATTCAAGTAACTTCAAAAATAAAGCAACAGTATTTCATCCCAGTGAACAAAATTCATTAATTTGATAAAAAAGTTTTTTTTTTCCACTTTAAATGTTTAAGGTATCAAAAATATTGGGGAAACAAAATGGATGCTTCAATGCACAATTAAGAATGAAACCAATTTCCTGGACGACAGTCCTTCAACATAGACTAGACGGCATTCAAGGTTTCTTCCAAAGTTACCATGAATCGGAACCACGAATCCTCTACTTTTGCTTTTAACATTATGGCCCAGGAGCTCACTGTTCTTAGATAAAAAGGAACACTTAAATATTGATGAGTCAGAGCCTTACCATGAGTAAAGTTAAGATTCATTGCAGACAGAACAGTCCCGATGTTTCTTAGCGCTTGTCTCGTTTGTGCTTCTATGTCACCTTGAATTTGTCCAGTGACTGGATGTCGTCCAGATTGTCCAGCCAAAAAGTAAAAATTGTCCATAGCGACACCATAACTGAAACATACAGTAAAGTGATTTGCCTATGCCATTATTTAGACAAATATTGCATTAAACAAGACTGAAAATTTTTGGCAAAAGAAAAATCCCCAGTCAACCCCCTTCCAATCTTTGTGTCTGCCTATTCGCGTCATTGAAGCGAAAATAGAAAGGAGTGACAAAAAATTAAGGTTGACAATAGTACAAGAGATTATCACAAAAATACCGTAAAACCCTAAATGGTATCCCATCACGCCTTAAACTAATCAATAACGCAGTTTCTAGTATAAGTAGTCGATCAACACATAAAAGTGGCGAAAAAGAAGAAAAATCTTCGACCCACTTGCTTCTAATATCCAGTGGAAATGATTGTGAAAAAAGTATTATTTTTCCTATAAACTTTACATTATTACTCTTTAATTTTTCCTACAACAAATAAAAGGAACTATAAATATTGATATTGATCAATCAAAATATTGACCAATCCTATTATTAAACAATAAAACACAAAAACTCACTTATAAGCACCAACAGGATTTGATATGTTCCTAAACTGTGGATAAATTGGCCTTCGAATGTAACCTAAAAATAAATAAAGATTAGTCATTGGACTATGGTATTCGAAGACTGCTCTAAGATTATTTAGATATAATAATTTATTCTTATAGCATTGTCAATTCTCATTAAACCATTGAAATATTATTTTTTCGTGTACTAATCACAACAATTTTGGATTTACAATACCAAAATTTTTAAGACTACGAATACGTTTCAAATATAATTTCAAAATTAATTCGGGAATAAATACATATAAATGCTTTTGCAAATACAAGGACACAAATAGGAAGGACGGCAGTGTAGCAGTTTTATTTTAGAGAATACTATTACTCACTTCCCTTTGCCTACGGTTTATTATGATTTTGAAGAGGGTGGGATAGGAGTGTCTGTCAACTTAAGTTCTGGAAAACATTGTTAAGTTCCTTTTATATCTCACGAAGTGAAACGGATCATCCTTAAATACGGATGTCCTTAATGGCTTAAATCTTGACAGAATAAGGAAAGAAATAAGAACTTACTGGCATCTGCTTGATTTGGAATTAAAGCAATCCCGATGCTGAAGCATAGCACATGCGTGATCGACAAATAAAACATTATTTGTACCTAAAAAACAAAATAAGGTAAGAAAGTAAACTAAGTCGTTTTCATCTTATCCAGAATGCAGGAAAGGGTATCATGACTGCAGCATTGGCCGTAGTATAGAGAAGAGCGAACTGCAGCGATAGTGGCTGAATTGTAGCATTTAAAGATACTTGCTTAAAAACTGCTGCTGGTGTTTAACCTGGAATTCACTAGTAACCAATCGAGGCTACCAACCCAGGCACACATATTGACCTTTTCGTAGCTTTTCATTGTAGACTTCACCGCTCCGTACAAATCAAATAAAATTCAAGTGTACCCAAAACTTAAATATTATTCCAAGTTATATGATTTGACTAAATTTTAAAAACTAGTTTTAAAAAGAACTATCTTGGGATAAATATTTCCAGTGCAACTCTTTGTATCAAATAGCAAATTTTACTGGGATTCAACTCCGCAAAGCCCTATATACGAGAAAAGATGTGCGACCATTTCGAAAAAGAGTCTGGAACACCTCATAAAATGAAACTCAGTTGAGATAAAAATTGAACAATTGAAAATGACCTTATAAAATAGCCTTATCCGGCATTACACTTCATATTTTACGATAAACCATTCAGACGACAGTTTTGCTTTATTACTAGACGCCTCAGACATAAAAACTTGTATTTAAGCTTGAAAGTTATCCTATAGGCCTACAACTTCAAAGAGATTAGAATTCGACTGATAAAAAAAACAAGAAATTTTTATCCCATTTAAGTGTACAGAATGCCTTCATGGTTTCTTGGGACTATTTTTAGAGGCCAAGCAAACAAACCGTAAGAAAGGGAGGAGTGCCAGAGAGACACCGCTTTTTATTCTTATTTAAGTGTTATAAAATCTGACCAGTATTGCAGCATTTTTCAGCTATTATATTTAACTGGTTTTACAATGGGTGGCATCCAGCAGCTGTTCCTTATTTTCGTTTTTAAGGAATATAGTGGGTATTTTGACTAGTTGGTCAGGTCCTAAAAGCTCTGTTTAAAAAGCGAAGAAAAACACTAACGCTAATTACATTTAGAAAACTCGAAAATAAAAGACTATCAAATAATGCAAATCATTATTACGAAAAGCATATCCAATGACAAAAATTACCCATATAATACTCTCTTTAGGACAAAAAAAAATATTTTTTTAAAATTCTAACATTTCTTAAGTTATATAATAAGGAATTATTAAGGCACTTCAGTGTCTTTGCATTTGTTTTAGTTCGGCCCCGCCATACGCATCAACTTCTTGTAATCCCTCCTCCTCGCCAACATCGTTGGTTTCCATAATTTTAGAATTATTTCAATTCACACTTTTAGGGCGTCGTTCGACGTTTCAGTTGCTGGTTATTCATAGAAAAAGGTATTTATGGCATTTTTATTGAAAAACAAAAACAGAATTGTTGTTTTGGATTTTGGAAAATACCTTTATTAACTCAGATTTAACATACCAAACTTTTAAAATCAGCTTTTCTTTAAAGAAAAGTTAGCGCTAGGAACACGGTCTGCAAAAAGTGTCGAATTCAATTAATTTCCTTTTTTATAATGATATGTACGAAATATAAGCAGTGATTCAAACACGGGTTGGAGCACCAAATTCATCTTCAAAAGATGTCGTATATATCTATATACGACATATGAATTGAAGTTATCAAGTAATTTGCAGTAGGTTGCATCAAGATATGGCTGATTGTAGACAGAGAAAAGCCAAGACTAATAGTCCAAGTAATTGAGAAGCAAATATATATCTATAGTGTGTTTTATTTAGGTCTATTCAAGCCATGTTTTCACCATCCCAATCGCTATATATCTTTTTTTTTTTACTTGCAGAAAGAAAATTATTAACTTACACAAATTGATCAAACTCCTAATTGAGCGGATAATTTGAAACATAGATCATTCATAGGTAATCAATAGTATCTAAAACAATAAATCCGATATAAAATTGGAAATGTAGAACGGTAAACCCCATAAAACATTCACGGTTATTTCGTAAATAAAGAAATTTACAATTTTTCCTTCATATTTTTGAATTTACCTCTCTTGAAGTATATTAATAATTTCCTCCATGAAAGATAAGAACTATTAAAGAAATTACTACTTAAATTCTATCACTCATAGAAACAAATTGCGGGTCAATTTGATGCTAGGAATATTTTAGTTAGGACAAGAGAAAAAGTGCTTTTGATAATTATAAAAATGTTAGTCGTAACATAGATGTCTCTAGTCCGCAAGATGATTAAACTAGAAAAATAAGCATGGCTAGTACATTGGAGACTTACCTAAACCGTAAGTTTTGTCTCTGCCTTGTATCAGTCGTAACTTCAGAATAAACTATGCATCAATGTATCCGCTTTTAAGATTTACCCCCGTAAATTATAAATTTTTTGATCTTTCAGCAGTGACATTTTCTAGGCCCTATTGGGGAATTTCCTTAAGTCTTGTGAATTTTTTGTAAATTTCTAGGTTGTCATATAATTCAGCTAGGATGCAAGTGAAGATAACATTTAATGCCTTATTTTTATGCTCCTTCATAATTCAATAATTACTTCTGGGGCTAGCCTAGTTGCTTCTTGAGCCCTTAAAGAGGCCCAAAGTAATTTCATTTTTGTAACCACATAAGAAGTTATAACCTAACTTGCAAAATACTTGATTTTCAATTCAAACCACTTTCCTACTGTTTCAAGTTTTTCAAATGCCATCCACAAAAATGGCACTGAATTTTGCAATTCAAAACTTTGCCATCAACAATTCAGGGTATATTCCTATTCAGGGTATATATCTGCACATTAGGATGGTGAAGGGGGGGGGTTAAGTTCATTGTAAATTTGCAGTGGCCATATAATTTAACTAGGATGAAATGCATAGAACAGGATGCTTCCAAAGATATTAAAAATCCAAAATTAAAGTAAAATTTTATTTGTCAAAACTTTTTAGATAAATACAACTTTTCTTTTGTGCAATCATCTCAGCCCAAGTAATAAAGAAAGAGTAAATATACTAGTTTGAACATACCTTCATAAATGCTTTTCAAGATAGCCTAGTAAAAATTTATCATCTAGAGATTTAGCCTAATTAGGCATTTTGCTACCCAGAGCTGATCTTAAGGAATGAAATTTTTAGAGGGTTTCAGGGTATGGTATTTGAGCTGGTTATGGAAAGTTTTATTCAAATATCTACTACCTTCTTTGCCCCATTGCAATGAATTTACAAAGGTTAGAACCCACCTCCACTGTAGGAAACAGCCATCTTACATTAATCTGTGGAGCAGCAAACAAGATGTTATTATCTTAAATTGCTCTAAGTGCAATTTAAAGTAATACTTCTACTACTACCAGGGGTGTCCCAAGACTCATTTCATTGATAGGGGGGGGGGCAATCTCTGTAAATTTTACCAAATCACTACCTGATTTATGCCAAATTTTCTGCAGAAATCAAGAATTTTGCTAAATCTTGGGCAATTTCACAAAATTTTTGCCTTTGGCAAAAATTTTACCAAATCCCAAAAACCTTGGAGGGGTAGACTTATCTTCCTATTCTTCCAAAAAATTTTTTAACTATGAAAAAAACACCCAGAGCCTGGGCTATTCTACCATTAACATCATCACTGCTCCAACCATCTTTGCTAATAATACTACCAAGGTAAGTGAAACTGTCCCCCTGGTTAATCTTTTCATTACCTAATGTCTCCTTTTCATCTTCACTTATTCCTAGCCTTAGTGACTTAATCTTCTTAACATTAATTTTTGAACTCATTCTAGCACCATAAACTTGTAAAACCTAAGTTCATTTATTTTGCACGCACTTTCATCTAGGATGCTTAAATCATCAGCATAATCTAAGTCCAGGAGAGTTTTTTCTCCCCATTTGATTCCATCGCTTCCCATTGGCTTTCCTCTGCTTATTAAGACAAAGTCCATGAAAATGATCCATATAAAGGGGGATAGAACATAGCCCTGCTTAACTCTGGTTTAATACAAAACCAGGAGCTAACCTCATTTCCTACCTTAACCACAGCAGTGTTATTCTCATACATAGCACTAATCACTTTAATGAATTTGTCTGGTATACCTTGCTAGGATAAGACCTTTGCTAAAGCTCTTTTATCAACAGAATCAAATGCTTGCTCATAATCTATAAAACTGAGGACCAAAGGTGTTTGATAACTAAGGCACTTCTCAATTATTAACTTAAGAGTGAAAATTTGGTTGACACACATGTGTGGTACAAACAACCAAAGCTGGAACAGATTGAAATAAAATCTTAACCAATTCATTGATTATTTCCAAAATAAGTTTAAAAATTACCAGCTAGCATTTGAATTATTTTTTGTTGTTGTAGATTCCATTCAGAAATGCCATTGTTGCTTCTGAGAAATGATTGACTATATTCTGAAACTTAACAAAACCTTCAACAATAACATAATTTGGGAAAAATAGCCATAAAAAGACATGTAGCTTGGCAGTGGTTGGTAGAATATAGATGAGATGATGCTCAGTGAAATGGGAACCTGTCAGTAAAGGACCAATTACCTTACAAGTACCCCCAAAAACTGCTTTTTCAGTTGGTACTGGAAATTAGTATTATGACAAAGTCTCAGTCACATTTTGTTTTACTGATGTGGATGTTTTAGCTAATACCTCTTTTGCTCACACAGGGATTCAATTAAATACCAGAGCTAGTTTGAGCCAGAATCAGACTTCAATTTATCTAAAATTGTTTGACATTTGGCTTAGCTGCTTAAAAAAAACTGTTTAGCTATTTAGCTATTAAGTTTTTTTTTTTTTTTTTTTAAAGTAAGGCAAGTGAAAATCTTCTATCTCAAGAAGCCAATTAGATAAATCTTGTCATAATTGGGTCAGACTAAGTCTTAGTATTTGCTAATTCTTATTGTGAATGAACTTTCAGAATTGCTAAGAAAAAATGCAAGTGTTCTAGTAAAAGGTAGCATACTAATTAGATGATTATTGAGAAAAAAAACATACTAGCATAAGGCACTTTACCTTAGGCCAAATCTTTGTCAATATCAGCTAAAAATCTATAAACAAAACCTCAATAACAATATATACATCAAAAGAATCTGCCTTTGATTCCAATTTGAAAGGTGTGAAATTCAATGAGTTTAAAGTTACCTATTAAAAGTTTTTAGCATAAGAATATTAGAATAGTTCTAGAAAAGGGAGAAGCACCCCCAAGAAGGGAATGATCTTGATGACAAATACATAACCAAATTTAACATTTCCAACAATTCTACAGCAGAGATTTGAAGCCTCAATGCATAAAAATTCAAAATTGTCTGTTCTTTTTTTTTAAGAAGGGTTTTCAGGGATGCATGTCTGTTTTTTTTTTTTCCTAGGATGATTGCATTGAACCAGTAATCGTTTAATATTGGAGGAGTGATTGTTATAGTGCCCTTTTTAAATATCAAAAAATCAGTGCCATTTTACGTTGCAAAACAGTAATTTTGGCAAAGATAGGGCCAAAAATGCTATTCAACAAAAATTATAAGATAGATAATGGATCTAGAATTATTAAAAATTAATTCATGTTGCCCTTAGCTTTGAAGGCCATACTGATTTGCAGGTGTACATTTTTCTCTGAATATATATGCAGTCTATTTAAAACAAATGGGTATTTTTCTCAGTCTATAGAATAATTCCAATGGCTAACCAATATTTCATAGATGGAGATCTCTGGATGTTTCAATAGGGGTGCCTAAAATCTTCAACATTGTATTTTAAGGTACAATTGTTGCAACTTTTTGTGAGCATTTCTTCTAATCAGTCTGGACAGGAGGAGAGCTACCTCCAAATTGTTTTTAATTTATTGAACTACTTTTCAACAAAGTATGTATAATTGATGCTGAGAGGGCAATATCACTCCTCATATTGCATCAATATATTTTAATTTTAAAAACAAAAATCACTTTCATATGCTTATCTTGATAGAAGCAGGAACTAAATTTCACATTCTCAAGAAACAAGAGTTTTCCTAAGTATTTTATTTCTCTTGAACAAAAGATTAGCAATTATATCCAATGAAATCAGTCCTGTAATTTTATGCTGCTCTCATATTTGGTCTGGGATGTGGGGAGAAAGATCATGGTTTATGCTATCTTTCCTTTTGTGTCAGCAGCTTTTCATTTAAGAAGGTTAATTTTTGTTGATAGGGAAGATAGGCAGCTTTATGGGATAATGATCTAGACCTCCTCATTATGTATTAGCAGTAAGAATCTTTGTATTAAATGTAGTGGTGCTAAATAATTTACTTAATATTTATGTGTTTACATTTTTTCTAGTGAAGGCTTATGTAAATGTTTTGTGTGTGCAGATTAGTTGATTACGTTCAAGATTTTTTTTTTTATAATAAGAGACAAAATTTTCTTCCCAAAAAGTTTGTAGAAAACAGCAAAACTATCTTACTTTTTTAGATATCTCATTTTTCTTTGCTTTGGAGAAGTCATTCTGGACTTTCCAAGTGGGCATTTTGGGTCTTTCTAAGTTTGAAAATTCAGGGTGCAGATATAAGTTTGAAATTAAAGTTGAGAAGGCCATGCTACTTAGATTTTGAATAAATGGAGGGGGACAGATGATGGAAGATAATGAGAAAACTGACCATGTTGATAGCTTTAGTTCTTAGTTAGTATTATTAGTAATGAAGGTGGATGCAGTGAAAATATCAAATTACAAGGTGCAAAGGTGTTTTTCAGTTTCAAAAAGTTCAGAGGAATAGGAGATCCATCATTAGATTAGAGTATTAGAGGCCACAGTTATGATAATTGTTGGAAGTATTGTTCTGAACTGTAGGAACTTCAAAAGATCAATTTTACATTCTCTTTTGAATGACTGTATATCAAGGAAAAAATAATGGGGAAATATGGTTTGATTCCATTCTTCAGATTTATAAAAAAAAGAATGTTTAAGATGATTAGGGCACTTCTTGACAATCCACCGAATCTAGCAGCATCAGAAAAAGGCAGGATGTCCTTGAATTTGGTGGGAAGAGGTTATAAGAAAAGATTTAAAGGAGGTGGGAGCTTCATGGGAGGGAGCAACCAGCAAAACTCCAAATGGTGGAGGATGGAGGATGAGCATGTGCAGCTCTGTTGGCTTCAGGCAGCTTGGTTTTGCAATAAGTTGTTAGTAATAATGGCATTAATGCAAAATACATTGTTAGTAAGGATAGAGCAAAAAAAAAAAATTGATAAATTTTAATGAGATCAGATGCAGCAAATTTCCGTTCTTTTTCTCATAATGATCTGAACTGAAATGGTCCAACCTGTCTCCCTTGGGAAAATTTTTAGCATCCCAGAAATTATGACTGTGCTGCTACAATTGAGGCCTTTACTATGCTTATAACATATTTTCACAGCTGACAAATTTAGCATAAATAAATATGAACATTTTATCCTTCTGTGTAAAAAAATTTTCCATAAGAATGGTTTTGTTTATAGTTGATTCCAAAGCTTTAAACCACAAAAGCCAATGTTTTGCTTCTTTTGACATATAAAAATGTTTCTTGGGGAAAGGTCATTAATTTTATAGTTCATAGCAAGGTTCTTCTTTCACTTACTGAATGTAGATATGTTACAAGCTATATATGTTTCTTTTTTTCAGACATTGTGTCAGTTATAACAAGTGATGGCCGGAATTTTGTTGTAAGTTTAACTTTTTCAGTGTTTTGAGTAGTATTTTGAACACACAGAATATATATGGTAAGATCTGAAAAAAAATTAAGGAGGGTTCAGCCCCTGGTATAGATGGATTCCTGGCTAATTTATGGAAGTGAGGTATAGTGTGGCTACTTCCCGCATTAGCACCAAATTTTTCAATGTTGTTTAAAAAACCTCAGTGGCAAGGGGAATGGGCAGCTTCTGTTATTCTGCCACTATTCAAGAAAGGGGATAGATCTCAGCATAGTAAATAAAGAGAAACATATTTAGGGAATATAGTTAGTAAAGTATTGTCTGGTAGATTAGATAGATGGATAGGTAAGAACAGTAGTTTAATCAAAAGTCAGGCAGGGTAAATAAGTGCTATGGGTCAGATTTTTATATTGAATATGTTAGATAGGAAGGGCACTAAAAGTAGATGGGATAGACTCTATGTAGTTTCTTTAGATTTAAAAGGAGCATTCGACAGAGTAGATTGAGTACTCGTAATGGAGTCATTATGGCGCATAGGCCTACCCAGTTGGTTCATTTTAAGGTAAACAACTATGTCAACAGAATATTTAGATAGCCAAAAAACAAACTTACCTCTATAATTAGAATTTCATCCCAAATCCAAATATGACATTCATTTCTGTCGCAAATTTAATTTTTAGCTCTTTACAGACCCTCAAAGATGATACCTTTTTCTTTTATTTTAGATACAGCTTATATACCTGTGTTTGCAAACTTACCTCCATAATTAGAATTGCATCCTGAATCCAAATATGACATTAATTTCCGTCGCAAATTCAATTTTAACCTAACCTTTCTAACCTTACCCAAATGTATCATTTTTGAGGGTCTGTAAAGGGCCAAAAATTAAATTTGCGACGGAAATAAATGTCATATTTTTGGATTCAGGGTAAAATTCAGATTATAGAGGTAAGTTTTTTTTGCCTATCTGAATATTCTGTTAATATATACGTTTACCGGTTTTAATACTAGTAAAAATGTATAGTTTAGTTAGGTTGATTGTTAGGGTAGGTACACAGTTTTCTAGGCTGGTTTATAGTAAGATAGGAGTAAAGCAAGGTTGTACCCTTTCCCCTAGGCTGTTTTCTCTGTATATAAATGGTTCATAGGAGTTTTATAACAGTAAAGAAGCTCTGCTTGTTTTAGTCAATAATTTTAGTTTGTTTTCCCTCCTATTCGCTGATGACATAGCTTTAATTGGAGATTCGGGAAGGAATTTGTAGAAATTATTAGATATATGTCGGAATATTTGAAAATGAAGAAGTTGGAATTAAATGTTACTAAGTCGGTGGTAATAGTATTTAGAAAGAATGGAGATATTTTATGAGATGATAATTTTTGTTTGAAGGGAAAATGTTGGATTTTAAAGACGATTTTGTTTACTAGGGGTGTAAATTGTCATCAACAGGGAGTTGGGGACCACAAGTAAACTTTACAGCTAATAAAGGGCAAAAAGCATAGTGGAACGTCGTGGTTAGTATCGACAAGTTCGTTAAGGTCTATAGGTATAGAATATATCAGGCTACAAAATCAAGTTTTTATTCTATTGTACCAGTTCTTCATTATGGTGCTGAAAATTGGGGAGCAGAAAAGGCTATTAAGTTAGATAGGGTACAAATGAATCAAACAGCTCGTGATACCGAACTGTAAGTAAGGAGTGTCATGGCTCAATAATAACCGAAACTCATAAGATACCGAATTTTGATATAAATAGATATATTAAAAGAATCGGCCTGTTATGTTGATTCCGAATATATAAGATTTATCAAGTTTAATTTCACCCATCAAAGGCTACAAGCTTGAGAAATTTTGTCCAATTTTCAAAAAAGGAGAGAAAACCCCCTAAAAGTCAAGGAATCTTGATGAAAATCACACCATCAAATTCAGCGTATCAGAGAACCCTACTGTAGAGGTTCCAAGCTCCCATCTTCAAAAATGTGGAATTTTGCAATTTTGCCAAAAGAAAGACCAAGGATACGTGTTTATTTATTTTTTCGTTTTTTTGATGTTTTTCCCTGGGGTGTTTGTATCAAACTAATGGTCCTAGAATATCGAGAGATGGCTCATTTGAACGGAGATTAAAAGGTCTAGTGCCCTTTTTAAAAGACCAACAAGATTGCAGGGTAGTTTGCCCCCCTCCACCAAAGTTGTCAGATCAAAATTCCGAGATAGCCATTTTGTTCAGCATGGTTCAAAGGTCCAACAACAATGCTTTTGATGATGATATGACTCTTCATGGTCCCTGGGGAAAGTGTTGCATGTGTTTTCGGACGTATTGGTAATCCGGGCGTTTTTTTACATGTTTTTGCCTTCTATATGATTATTTGAAGAACCTGTCTTTGTTAAGGCTGATTATGGTAATTCTTAACCACCAAAATTTTAGCGATTTTGAGGTGGGATTTTGCAAGGAGGGGATTTTCCAAGGGAAGGGTTTTCCATGGGAAGAAAAGTTTGTGGGGGAACTTTCCAGGAGAGATTTTACACCAGGGGGAAGGGATTTCCTGGCATTATTTGAAAGACCATACTAGATTGAATAAAAAAGTCAACTGGAAGTAAGGAGCAACATTAAAACTTGAAAACGAACATAAATTATTAAAGAATTGTGCTGATGATGCTAATGTTATCCTATTTACTATTTAATTCAAAATTATTTTAGGATTTGTTTAGTCACTGATTTTTATATATTTTGAGGTGTAAATAAAATGCTTTACACCCTTGTGAAATAGACTATTTGGGATCTTATTTTTTTCTTTATAGTTAAGTCTTGTGGAGACAGAAATAAAAGACAAAGAAATGGGGGGAGAAAGGAAGTCAGCTACCTAATCATTTAGTCCAGCCTGAGTAAGCTGGGAGATCTATCAATATATATCAAAGTAAAATATTGAAAACTGTCAATCCTTTCTGGGTGTGGTAATCAGGCTATTCATGTCTGTTGTCTTTATACTGTTCACCCTTAACCTTTTTCATATCAATTTTAACCAAGGAATCTATACATGTGCATCATATGCACTTGTAATTAATACATTTGTACAATTAGAAGTCATGACAAAATATGCTGCTATGTTGATTTGAAACACTTAAAACATGGACTTGATGGTCTTGCATGGAGGTCTTCAAGTAAGCTATGAACAACTTAATAGCATAGATTTCAATTTTTATTCAAGAATTTAAAGATTAAATGTGATTGAAGTGAAAAAATACATGCTCTATGATTTAGTGTGGTCTTTTTTTCTCATAGTGACCGCTTAAAATGGCGAGTATAGATCCACCTAGCATCCAATAATTTTTTTTTTAATAGTAAAAAAAAATATCGTTGCATCTTTTAATCTTACGCTTTGGATGCTAAATTGCTTAATTTATGGCGATGAATTTCGGTAACTTCGTGTTTCTCTTAGACCTGTAAATGTCAGTTCAACAATTTAGGTTATTTTAGGTTAGTTTGTTTCTTCTCTTTCTTTTCTTTTTTTGTTGATCTAAACTTCCGGACGTGTAGCCGAAATATTTGTACTTTTATTGTTGTTAGTGAAAAAAAAGTTTTAGGTTTTTGTTATTTTCTAATGTCTTATTGAATAATTATACCCATTTTTCAATTTCGTTTTAATTTTACATATTTATAACTAAACAAAAGAAATTGTTTTTCTTAGTTGTTGCATGCATATTGCCAGCATGTTTTTGGATCCGTGGTTTTTCACTTTGCATAGATTCTGACTGTTATAGAGCTGACAGAGTCCTAAGGTGTACATAAAGAAGCCTTTAGAAGAAAGTTCGTGGGAACTTCCCAAGGGTTGGACTTCTGATACCTGAAAAAAATGAGTATCTGGCCCAAAATCTTCTGATCTTGGCCTGTTTTCCCAAAGAATTTTGGAATTCATTTAGTATTCAGTCATAAACATGCAATATTTTTGCATGCACCAGCAAAAGAAAAGAAAAAAAAAGAAAATAAACTTGCTTTAATACGATCAGTCTGTGTTAAAAATCTCCCACGTATTGTGTAAAACTTTGTTCAACAAGTAAATTTGCAAAAATAAGAATTATTTTCACATTTTATGATAGATTTCATTATATGTATAGTACTTTTTCGGTATTTTTCACGCCAAAAGAAACTATTGTTGGAAAGGTGAACAAGACTCCTGGCCTACTCTGTACCATTAAAATTTCATTTGGGAACTTTTCAACTTATGTATAAAAAAAAAAAAAAAAAAAAAAAAAATGAAGAGATTTCTGAATTTCTTATGAATCTTGCTACACAATAGTCCAACTGTATAATTCATTTTGAAAACAACTTACAAGTACCCAGTACTCATCTAAATTCGTTTTCATTTCAGGGTACATTAAAAGGTTTTGATCAGACTATAAATGTAGTACTAGAAGAAACACATGAACGAGTGTACAATCCTAATCAAGGTGTGGAGCAAGTTCCTTTAGGTCTCCAGCTTCTCAGAGGAGATAATATGTAAGTTTACTACTAATTACATAGTCTTACAAACACAAATTTAGATGAAACCAGTGACTGTGAAATCTTCCTGGGAAGGCTTAATAGCCAGATTTTCATAAATCTAAAACTAATGTTGCTTTAATTTTCTGAGGGAAGTATGGGAGAATTCTTTGCAGAAAATCCACCTATTAGCAGATAAGCTAGTTTAGTTTGGATTTTCTCCCTTATTTTTGCA
>JAQQPU010008245.1:24196-36246 GCA_029168905.1 Artemia sp. Kazakhstan ARC1039 | reverse complement strand
CTTTAACAACTTTAAAAAGAGCTAATAAATTAAAATGAATATTTGATGCATAATGAGATTAATTGCTGGAAGCTCATCAGTTCAAAATGTTACTATAATTTTAATGTTTACTTTCAATATTAAGTACAAAAGAAAATATTTGTCATAAAATTGGTTTTCAGCAAAGCGTCAGTGACGCAGTAGGTTTTAGACTTTTACAGTGCGAGAAGGAGGTCATACCCAAACTCTTGTTTGTAGTGATTTTTGTTCGTTTCAAGCTTGATTTGCATATTCAAATTAAGTTGCACTCGTTTTAAGATTTATTTATTAATTTAGATTAATATCTATTGTATGTCTGTTTGCATTGATTGTTTATTTAATTTCTGTTCGTTTTAAGTTTCATTTATACTTCAATAGGAAAATATTTTTTTTTCGTTTTAAGCTTGATTTTCATTTTCAATCTAAGCATTACTCGCTTTAAGATCTATTTATTCATTTATATTATTACTTGTATGTTTTTGCTATGATTGTTTATTTAATTTCTGTTTGCTTTAGGTTTCATTTATTCTTTAATAGTAATTTCTGGTCGTTTTGAGTTTGAATTTTAAAAGGTATTTTTGTATCTGTTGAGCTTAAGTTTAAAATGGCCTTTACTTTTCTTTGAAAAACTTATTTTTCAGAAAGTTTTTTTTTAATTAATTTAAGTAAAAGAATGATACTTTTACCGTTTGGGAAACGCGCAGTAGCCTTACTCTTGTTTGTGGTAAAGATACCATTCATTAGAAGTACATAGCCCCCATTCTTTTGGACAGATTTGGGGAAAAACTTTCGGAAAGTTTTTTTAATTAATTTTTGTTCGTTTTTTGATTGGGAAAAGTTTCAAGTTTTTTAAAAAATTCCCTGTTTCCAAATAAGATTTTTTTTTTCAACATCAAACTTTCACCAAAGTATCAAAACTAGTATCAAAGTAACAATATCACAGTATCAAAGTAAAGACAGGATAAAAGTTAATAAGGTATCAAAGTAAAAAAAAGCATCAAAGTAAAAAATAAGCAACTTGCACAACTTACAGCCCTTGCACCGTAAATCGAAGTTATCACGTAAGTCACTAAATCCAAGTATTAAAGTAAACAAAGTATCAAAGTAACAATAAATAAGTTCCGTAACTCAGAGCCATTTCCTCTGGGCTTGGGAGGGGGGGGGGGGGTTTAAACCTGGAAGAATAGTTATTTTGCCATTGAACTATTTTGAACAAAGTGGCTATCGCCAAATTTTGACCGAATGCCCTTTGAAAAAATGAGGAGTAGGCTTGTTGGTCATTGATCAGTTTTGACTCTTAAAAAAGAGCTAGAAGTTTTAGTTTCCGATCGAACGAGCCCCCTCCAAAGCTAATATTACCACCCCTTACACAGAACCTTATATTCTAATAATGCGCAACTTACATAAGTTAAAATCCTTGCCCCGGGGGCTAGGGAAGATTTCTCAACCCACAAGTTACAGACATTTGAATTTTGACTATTTTGAGCAAAATAGCTATTTTAATTTTTTTATCTAGGTTTGGGGAAAACGGGTATGGGAGAGGGGGCTAGTTACCCTCAGATCTCTTTTAAATCTTAAAAAGCGAACTAGATCCTTCAATTTCCAATCAAATGAACCCTCTCTGAAGTTAATACGAGCTTCTCTTTCATAAGAACCATATACGACTCCAGGACATAACTTACAACACCTGCCCCCAGGGCCTTGGGGGGTTGTGTCGGAACCGTAGTTTTTGTTATCGAATTTTTGAACTATTTTAAAAAAATGGTTATCTCAAAATTTGTTTCGGATGGGTATTGGAGAAAAAATGCGTGCGGGGGGGGGTAGTTGCCCTCTAATCTCTTTTAACTCTTAAAAAGTGAAATAGAACTTTCAATTTCCAATCAAATGAGTCCTATATGAAGTTTAAACAATCATCCTTTCAATAAGAACCATATATGCCCCCAGGGCATAACTTAGAACGCCTGCCCCCGGGCCCTGAGGGTTCTATTAACACATGAGTTTTTCTTATCTCATCTTTGAACTATTTTTAACAAAATGGCTATCTCAAAATTTTATTGAATGCATTTGGGGAAAAAGGGCGTGGGGGCGCCGGTTACCCTCCGATATCTTTGGACTTTTAAAAATTGAACTAGAACTTTCAATTTCCAATCAAATAAGCAATCTCTGAAGTTTATACAAGCATTCCTTCCAAAAGAACCATATATGCCCCAAGGGCATAACTTACAACGCCTGCCCCCGGGCCCTTGAGGGTTGAGTCAATACTGGAGTTCTTGTTATGTTATCATTGAACTTTTTTAATAAAATGACTGTCTCAAAAATTTTATTGGATGCATTTGGGAAAAAAGGGCGTGGGGGGGCTGGTTACCCTCCAATATCTTGGAGGGATGAATTTGGGGAAAAACGGCTAGGGGGAGAGCTAGTTACTCTCGGATCTCTTTTGCTCTTAAAAAGTGAACTAGAACTTTCAATTTCCAATCAAAGAGCCCTCTCTGAAATTTATATGAGTATTCATTTCATAACCACCATATATGTGCCCAGGGCATAACTTACAGCGCCTGCCCCCGGGCCCTGGGGGTTGTGTCGACACCTGAGTTTTTGTTTTCTGACCTTTAAACTATTTTTCACAAAATGGCTATCTCAAATTTTTTATCGGACACATTTGGAGTAAAAGGGCGGGGAGGGGCTAGTTGCCCCCCCCCGTTTAGTTTATGCAAGCACTTATTTCATAACAACCATATATGTGACCAGGGCATACCTTACAACACCTACTGCCGGGCCCTGGGGGGTTGTGTCGACTCAAGAGTTTTCGTTGTACGATCTGTGAACTATTTTTAAACACATGAGCAAACAATTAAAAGGTTGTAGTGCGGTCGATATTGTTTTCTACCACATAATAGGCATGTTAAAATTAAACCCAGGAATAATTTACTCGTGTTTGATATTGTTCATTGCTCGTTTTATGGACTTAACCGATTCAGTCGCTGAAAGGCTCCTTTGAACGTTTTCAACGACTTGTTGCTCGAAAATACCAAGTGATGAATAAAGGTACTTTCAAGGAGGGCAAGAAGGGCGATAATTTCTTTTTGATTGTTTCATGGTGGTATGGACGGCGATAGGATTCAAGAAGACTATCAATGAACAGATGGAGATCTCCCCTTTCAGAAGGAGTGGTAAAAGTATTCTCAACAATGAGTTAGAAAACTTTTGTTCTCTCTATAAGTAAAACACAATAAAATCATTTGCGCCAGGCTAAATAATTGGCTCGACAATAAGGACATCGTACTGAAGACAAAAGGGATTTTTAGGCTCGCTGTTGTTATTTCCGGTAGGATAATCATAATGATGTCACTAATGGAAAACTCCAGGAAGGGCAATCGGAAATTACACAGGAATTTTTGTCAGTTGTAAGCTATTTATAGCATCAATTTACTAAAAGAAAAAAAAATAGCGTAAATGCAATTAAATTAATTCCAATACGAGTATTCCGATTCATTCTTGGGTGTCGACCTGGTGGTGAAAGCCCTTATCAATAGCTCCTCTATCAGAAACAATAATTTTTGAATGACGTTCAATAGTATATTTTGAAAGTTCATTTACTAGGACTTCATATTTAATTTCGGTAAGGACTTATGCCCCAACTACACGACAGGCTTACTCTGATGCTGTGAATAAACAAAGTTATACACGATTACTTCATCAATCATTGCTGCTGATTGTTTTCTTTTCTTTTTTGAAAAATTGAAGATGTTTCTGTTTACAAAGCAAATTGAAGATGTTTCTGTTTACAAAGATCGGCATCTAGATTTTTCTATTTGGATTGGATATACCTGGCACACTGATTAAAACCTGAAGGTAAGAGACGATTGAGTTGGAGTAAGCTGTTGTAAACTTCAGAGAGGGCTCATTTTATTGAAAATAGAAAGTTCTAGTTCACTTTTAAAGAGTGAAAAGAGATTGAAGGGCAATGAGCCCCCTCCCACGCCCTTTTCATTGAAGCTTTACTGAAAATTATATGCATCTTGAACAGTCTTGGAAAGTATAAACAACATCAAATTGAATACTTGATATATAATGATATTAATTGTTGAAAGATCCATCAGTTCAAGCATTTATTTCACTGTAATTTTTTTTTATTTTCAATGCTGTAAGAACTGAAAAAGAAAATATTTATAATATAATTCATTTTCAGTGAAGCGCCAATGACGCAGTAGGCTTTTGGTTTTAATTTCCAGTTAAGGAAGGGGGCATCACCCAGAGTCTTGTTTGTAGTGAAACTATATTTGTCTTGAACAACTTTAGAAAGAACTAATAAATTAAACTGAATATTAATGATATTAATTGCTGAAAGCTCATCAGTTCAAAATTTTGCTATAATTTTAATGTTTATTTTGAATTCTAAGTACAAAAGAAGGTATTTGTAATGAAATTGGTTTTCAGTAAAGCGCCAATGACGCAGGTTTTAGACTTTAACAGTGAGAGAAGGAGGCGATACCCAAACTCTTGTTTGTAGTGATTTTTGTTCGTTTCAAGCTTGGTTTGCATATTCAATTTAAGTTTCACTCGTTTTAAGATTTATTTATTCATTTACATTAATATCTGTTGTATGTTTGTTTGCATTGATTGTTTATTTAATTTCTGTTCGTTTGAAGTTTCATTTATTCTTTATGAGTAATTTCTGGTCGTTTTGAGTTGGAATTTTAACAGGTATTTATATCCGCCGAGCTTAAGTTTAAGATGGCCATTACTTTTTTTTTGAAAAACTAATTTTTCGGAAAGTTTTTTTAATTAATTTTAAGAAAGAGCTGGAACTTAAGCTCAGCTGTTGTGAGCAATCCAGAGGCTTCAGAGCTGTTTTGTTAATTCACTTCCATCCGAAATAACCCAAAGCGTTTCAAGAATAGCACTCAAACATACTCGGGTCGTCTGAATATAAGAAAACCAAATAAACACTTCAAGTATCAGCTAGTTGTTTGTGCTCAATCCTCGTTTCTTTGAGTTCTTTTTAGGTTCTTAGGAAAACTGCCTTTTGGCTAAGAAAAACGCATGTTATCTGAATGTTGGAAGAGACGTTTCTAACCTTTGGACAACAAGTTACTTGCAGAGGGTTTAGGCAATGGGAATGAGAATGAATTTGCATGTGGTGCAAGTCCTTTAAGAATAGCCTTAACGCTATTGCATGCCACATTCATGATACCTACATTCTCGTCTGAAGTTGTTAAGATCGCAAGAGTCTCTAAAATCTGCAAAAAAAGACAACCGCGCTGAAGCTAGGCAGAATACCGGGAGCTGTACCGATATATTCTAAGCAATCCATGGAATCGACGTGCCACAGAGGTTGAAACTCGGACATGATGTTTTCTGTAGCATCTGTCCCTTATTAAAGAAGTGAAATGGTCCTGATCTGATGGATCTGAGAGCTTCATCATTAGCTTAGTTAATGTTTGGTCAGTTTAACCCGTTGTTGGGCGGGTGTTGTAGGCATTATAATACCCATCCCATGAAAGATTCTATTTCCCTCAAGAGCACATAGGTTGTGGTCAAAGCTGTCTGTCGAAAAGTGAATAATTCCATCAGCAGCCGATAAAATATTAGTATTGAAATCAAAACATCTTGCTAACGGTGTCTTCACCCCTTTTAACCTCGTTTAGGGTCAAAAGTTCGGGCTAAATGAAGGAAATTTTTAATTCTAATTTCATTTTTTGTCTCTTTGCAGTTGGATTTCTTGGAAACCATTTTTTATTCCAGAAAATCTTACAAAAATTCAATTTTTACCCCTTTTCACCCCACTTAGGTTGGAAGTGGGCTACTAAATGATGAAGTTTTTTTCAGTTTCTTTGCAATTCTTGATTTCATTGGAACTGAATTAACAGAAAAGAACCTTCGACAGCCATTCGGTTAAGAATTGTCAAAAGATTTAAAAAATCAGATCTGACTCGACAGGTTCCCTGGAACCTTGGAGAAACAGTCAAATTAGGCAAATTATCGGTTGTTCATAGCACTGTATTACAAACACTTCGTGGTAACGAACTGTAAGTAAGGAGCGACCCGGCTCAATAGTAACCCAAAAACTAAATAACAGAATTTAGATACCAATAGATGCATAAAAAAATCAAATTTTATGCTGATTTGAAATATATAAGTTTCATCAAGTTTAGTCTTACCCATCAAAAGTTACACGCCTGACAGAATTTGCCTTATTTTCGAAAAAAGGGAGAAACAACCCCTAAAAGCAATAGAACTTTAATGAAAATCACACCATCAGATTCAGCGTATCAAAGAATACTACTAGAGAAGTTCCAAGCTCCTATCTGCAAAAACGTGGAATTTTGTATTTTTTGCCAGAAGAAAGATCCAGGATGCGAGTTTATTTGTTGTTTTTTTTTTCGGGTGATCGTATCGATCCAGTAGTTCTACAATATCGTGAAAGGGCTCATTCGAATGTTGTTTTTCGCTTTTTTCCCCCAGAGGTTATCGTATAGAACTAATAGTCCTAAAATATTGGGAGAGGGTACTTTTCATGGGAAATTAATACTTCTAGTGCCTATTTGAGCGAATAGAATATTGGAGGGCAACTAGCCCCCTCTCAGGCCCCTTTTTTCCTCAAAGTCATCCAATCCAAATTTTGAGGTGGTCATTTGGCTCAGCACAGTCAAAAGGTTTAATACCCACGACTTTAGGGGTGACATAACCCCCAACAGCCACTGGGAAAAGGGCTGTAAGTTATGAAATTTGTCCGTTTTTTATATTTAAAATTTATTATTGGGAAGTATGCAGATATTTTTCGGGAGGGGGGATTTCCTCCTGAAGGTGGGTCTCCCTAGGAAAAATTTTCTATTGGAGGAGATATTTCCGGGGTTGAACTTTCCAGGGGAAATTTTACACTAGGGGAATTTGAGAGAATTCCTCTACGATACAACAACAGCGAAAAATAATTAACAGAAATTTGAGTCCCACGCACGCAGTATGTGTATTTTATTTAAACAATCCCCTTTCAGACAAACGTACTTCTAAATGTTAAGAAATAATATAACTAAGAGAACTATGCTTTTTGGAATCAGCTAAAATATCAATTCCTGAATATCTGTTAAAGTTTTAGCGAGACGATTATGGAACAAGTAAGAGTGGGGTTCCCAAAAATATTTGTTTTTGCCGTATGTCTAACCAAAAAATTCAGATTAGTTTTCCCTTTAATGTATTTTTGGACTAGAGACTAAGTAGTACTGAAATTTCAGCTAGATTTTACAAAAATTAAAAAAAGGAACAAGTTTTTTTTTTAACTGAAAGCAAGGAACGACGTTGAAACTCAAAACGAACAGAAATTATTTCGTATATGAAAGGGGCTGTCCTCTCCTCAACGCCTCGCTCTTTACGCTAAAGTTTTTCATTGTTTAAAACAAATAGAGTTGTGAGAACTCAAACTTTGGCGTAAAGAGCGAGGCGTTGAGGAATAATTTCTTGATGAAACATGTATATTTGAAATCAGCATTAAAATATGATTCTTTTGATGTATCTATTGGTGTCAAAATCCCATTTTCTAGAGTTCGGTTACCGTTGAGCCGGGTCGCTCCTTACTTACAGTTCGTTACCACGAACTGTTTGATAACTTCTTTTTTTTTAGAGACAAGACTTCAAATTTTTCTTAAAAGCAACAAAGAAACTCTCAAATTATGCGGAAATCATAATATTGTATAGCTGATAACAAGAATGATCAAGATCCAATCTAGTATTTACCTCTAGTAATCAAAAGACAAAAAACTAGAGAAAAACTTTTTTCATATACATATTTAAACAAAAATCCAGGGAGGACTCCTTAACGTCCAGCTTTGGCGTATCCCGGTTTTTGACAAATACACACCCCCAGTCCCCCCGAAGTGAAAATTCTTTTTTTTTAGGTTTTCCTAGACTGGAAGCTATATCATTTTAAGTTTCCAGCCATAACTGAGAAAACGTTCCTTTACAGAGAGGACAACAGAAAGGTAGGTTGAAAGCCCCTTTAAGAGTTCTAAATGGAATTTTGCCGGTAACTACAGTAATAATTTTGCCGGTAACCACAGGAATCGAATGATATATTTTTCAGTGTGGATCAAAAAAGGGAATGGTGATAGGGATGGGCAGGAATGGCCATACGGCGGAAATTTCAACGCAATATAACCGGTATTCTAGAAATACATAAAACAAAACCATTAAGGGGAAAATATTAGAAAAATATAGTACCCGTTACCGTTAATTGCTGATTCATAGCTACTTTAACTTATATATCCGAGGAAAATAATTTGTGAGAGGAAAAAATTTCAGGCTCGTTTCCAGAAGAATAAATTGCCTTTTCTCTGATCCAGCCGAAATTTTCATACAGTTAAGCCATTAGTCTAGGAACGCTGAGAATTATAAAAGAATTTATGATTTTCTATTTGGTACAAACTAAAGGGCAAAAACCAAAATTTAACGAACTTAGAAAAATGTCTGCTATTATAAAATGTTTGAGAGGAATTTGCGTTATTTCTCTTATGAGAAAATCTCTCTGCAAATTATTATTATTCTTTTTTTTAGTTTGTTTACAAAGATATTTTGTAACTTCTTTGTAAGCAGTTGCAAACTGCTGAAGTTACAGAAAAAATATAAAAGAATAAAAAAAATTTGGTGCATACTCAGAAGCTAAACCTCGAGAGTGCTAGCGTTAGACGCATTAGCCTTCAGAGCCAGGGGTGTACATGCACGCTTCTTGTATACCACATTTAAGCAATAGTTTCATGCACAAAAAGGAAGTGGGTTAAACTTCCTAAAATAGGTCTTGTAAACTTCTGGCAAGAACTTTCGACCATCGTAATCTGATGGACACTTTCCATTTCGATCCGCTGCCATTTTAAAGAGATTTCAAGATCGTTTCCGAAAGTCATTCTCTGCTTCTAGTGTCTAGATTAAGATAAGAAAACAGTTATTTTTTAAGATAAGAAAACAGATAGTTTTTTTAAAACTTGTTTTTCCCTATTCACTTGCTAAGGGGACTGGGACGGAGAGTATTCAAGATAGAGATTATAAACATCGAGCAAACAATGTTCGACCACAGGGATTACAAGATACCCTTGTTGTACTTCCAAGCTTTTTCATTCCTAAAATGACACAAAAAGTCCCATTTTTGGTACCATAAGGCATTTTACAATGGCGTTGTTAAACAGCTCTCTACGATATTCCAGTGCTACGTTAGGGATGGGGAAATTAAAGAAAGGGACACGTCCATGTTTTAAGCTCTTTTTCAAAAATTATCTCAAATATTTCTTGTGGTTACCTTAAAAGCGGGGTTCAGGACCTCCAGTTAAGGATTCTTGGTCATTGCGATTCCAATGATACACTTTTTATTTTGATTCGCCACTATTTATGAGGGGCTTCAACCTCTTTCAAAATTCCCATAAATTCGTATTCGCAGTAAACTTCTGCTATTGACGTAAGCGGAAATAATAGGCACCAACCCTGAGTTAGCTTTAAATGACAAAATCCTTCTCACTTGACAGATTTTTTCAAAGCGTGTTTTTAAAGTATCGGTTACTATGGATCACAGTTTATAGAATTATCCAGTAAGTTTATCGCAGATCATTTCTGGTCTTCATTCTCGATACGAACAAAAAGCTCCTCCCACTTCTGTCTGCATTAGCGGGTTAGTCTGTTTTCGTCAATCAATGAAAAATGGTTCCGAAGTGCATTATTCGTAATAGCGGGTTTCCATTTGTTTCGTGTCCAATAGAAATCTGACTTGTCTACCCGTGAAAAGATCTAATGCCGCATATGTTTCTATCTGCAAAAACGTTCTCTGGAGCACTCCCACCTTGGTCCGGGTTTTTATAATGGGTGAGATAGGGTATGATCATACTGTTAATTCTATAATCTGTGCTATGGATCGTGGAACATTCTATACCAATTTGCAGTCAAGTCCGTATCCATGATTTCTACTCAGGGGAGGGGAGTATTTATGTTCAAGGGGGTTTTACAAAAAACTGAAAAAAACACATCCAAAATTTGTTTGTATGCGCTCAGTTACTTTTTTACAATTCAGAGAATTTTTTTTTTTGGGGGGGGGGAGGGTTGAAACCCAAAAACCCCTAGATGTGGCCTTGGATGCAGCTATAGCTAAAGCCATGAAATATTAAAAAAACAAGAACGTAAATAATTTTAGTCAGGCTGTGTCAGAGCATTGTGGTTGAAAAAAAAGATAGCTGAAAGGTCTTGCCAGTAGAAAAGTACAAGGATTCTCTGATGATTTTCTACATTTAATTGAGCATTGTCTTCGATAACATTTTACTAAATTGTAGTTTACTTTTGCTGTTAACAAAAAAATAAAATCTAGATAGGCACATTTTACGCAATGGCTTTTAATCTAGGAGCAATTGAACAAGTACATGATTAAACAGTTATAAATTGGCTCACGTCAAAACAGGTGTCTTGGCTTCGCCACCAGAAACATTTTTGTTCTCTGTTTCCAATCTTTGGTGCATTCGAGGGTTCATTTAGACGAGATTCTTGACAGATTGAAGAAATAGAAAAAAAGCTGACGAACAACAGACCTTGTTTAAAGAATCTTAAGAATGTGCAAGGTGTTTGTTCATTTGGAGACTGAACATTTTTAGTTTGAACTAATAAACTTGTTATGCTCCCTTCCATTTTCTGCCTTTATGAGCTTTTATTCAATGTAAGTAATGAATTGACTTAAACATACACAATTGTATCCGAGACTTGAACTGTCCTGAAAGCTTTCAAACAGATAGAGGTTCGTTATTTAATAACGAACGACATATGTTAAAAAACGCATGCAATAAACAACAACATATCGAACCTCTTTCTACCTTTTTCAAAATTTCAGTAAATTCGTCTTCGTAATAAACTATAATAACGAACAACAAATAACAACAGTAGAGGAGCCTTTCTAATTTCAGGGCGAGGTGACGTTACAACCCACGCCCTTTTCTGGACCAATCAGAGATGTTTATGAGCCTAATGGATACTGCTGGGAATCCACCTTTCCAGGAATTTTAGCATGAATTTGCGTAATAGGCACAAGAGGTCTTAGAAACCGCTCATAGCGACCAAAACTGATATAAGGAAGGGTTTTCAGTATAGTTGATATTAGTGTGAGAATAGAATTCAAGGAGAGAGAACAGTTTGACTATATTCGTTTATTTATTTGTTAAGATATATATTTGCAATAATAAGTGGTATGTATATATTATTAGAAGTTGATAGTGGAGCTGGTAGTAGCAGCAATGATACAAGAGTACCAAACATTGCAGTAGAAATCACATGAGGATCTCGATTTTGTCTTGAATGGGATGAAGTGTATGCAAGATACTTGTTATCTTTGAGTAAATTAAATTGGAGTAATAATTATGCTTCGCTGTGAAAGTCGATATAGTACATATCCATAGACTTAAAAGTGCTTTAAATGCAATAGTGAAGCATATTGAGGACAATAAGTTATATCAATAATTGTATGTGTAAAATATTTTTGTTGTAATTTTGCTCACACACAATAAAATTGTTTCGAAATCGAAAATTTTCTCTTTGTTTTTGTTAGATTATCTTAAGTAGGTTAGCGAATATTCTTGAAGTAGAACGAATCGTGGTTAATCTAGAGTCAACAGTGAGAGTGCTAGGATTGAAAAATGAATGAATTTAAGAAAGAGAGAATTACTCCGAATCTTTGATGTTGGAAAAACGTTTGATTTTGGATCATGACTTTCTCGAGTTATCTCTTCAACTGAAAATATTTTGTCAAACAACACTTGACAATATAATGGGGAATATTTTTCCATCTTTGGACTATTGTATGCAGCTTTTACGAGGTGACTCAAATGCTTTTACTCAATTTATTGATATATTAATTGAAACAAAGCAAAATAATATCGTGGATATACTTTTGAATTCATTGCCATAGATTCTATCTAGATGACTCTCAATTCAAAACAGGTTATGTAACGTCACAAAGTTACTCCTCTCACGCTCTCTCTCTCTCTCTCTCTCTCTCTCTCTCTCTCTCTCTCTCTCTC
>JAQQPU010008245.1:11179-22142 GCA_029168905.1 Artemia sp. Kazakhstan ARC1039 | reverse complement strand
TACTATATAAAAAAATCACATTTAATATTTTCCGAACTCAAAATTAGAATCATATATAATGTTAGTCGTGACTTTTACTAATAGAAAAATAATGTTTGTAGTGACCATTTTTTTAGACAGTTTTTTGACAGTTTTTTCAACTTTTTTTTTACAGGACTAAAAATCAGCACTCAACATGTTCCATCTATAAATTGTTTTCACGAGGAAAAAATCAATGTACACATTTCACGAAAAAACAACATGCAATAAGTTTCACGAATAAAAAAAATTAACATGCAACAAGTCCCATGAAAAAAACCAGTTTCATTTGGATAAAAATCAATGCATAGGTTTCACAAATATTAAAATCAACATGTAAAAAGGCTCATGAAGAAAAACCAGCATGCAACAAGTTACACATACAAAAAAATCAGCGCGAGACAAGTTCCATGGAGAAAATCAGCTTCAAGAGGAGAGAAATCAATGTGCAAGTTTCTCAATGAAAGAAGTCAACATGCAACAAGCTACACGAACCAAAAAAAATATGCATCAAGTTCCATTAACAAAATCAGCACGCAACAAGTTCCTTGAGCAAAATCAGTTTCACGAGGAGAAAAATCAGTGTACGAGTTTCGCAAAGAGAAAAAAAAATCAACATGCAACAAGTTTCACGAACAAAAAAAGAAACAGTCAGCACACAAAAAATATCCACGATAAAAATATATGCATGCAGTATGCTCCATAAACAAAATTAGTTTCAGGAGGAGAAAAAAATTAATGTACATGTTTCAATAAGAGAAAAAATCAACCTGCAATAAGTTTCACGAATACAAAAAAACAGCAAGCAACAAGTTCCACGAACAAAATAAACAATCAGCTCGCGGCAACTTCCATTAATAAAATCAGTTTCACGAAGAGAATAATCAATGTACAAGTTTCGAGAAGAGAATAAACAAAATCACACTGCAACACGTATCACGAACAAAAGATCATCACTCAACAAGTTCCACGAACATAAATCTGCGTGCAACAAGTTTAAAGAGCATAACCAGTTTTCTCAATGAGGAAAATCATTGTAGAAGTTTCATGAAGAGAAAAATCGACATTTAATAGTTCCACGAACAAAATCAGTTTAACTGGGAGAAAAATCAATGTTTAAGTTTCGTGAATAGAAAAAAAAAATCAGCATGCAACAAGTTTCACGAAGAAAAATCAGCACTCAACAAGTTCCACAGGCATAAATCAGCACGGTCAAGTTCTATGAACAAAATTGTCTTCAAGAGAAGAAGAAAAAAATCAATGAGCAAGTTCAACGAAGAGAAAAATCAGCATGTAACAAGTTTCACGAACAGAAAACCATCATGCAACAAGTTCCTTGAACAAAATCAGTTTCACGAGGAGAAAAATCAGTGTACAAATTTTGCGAAGAGAAAAAAAGCAACAAGCAACAAGTTTCACGAACGAAAAAAAATCAGCACGCGATAAGTAACTTGAACAAAATCAGTTTCACGAGGAGAAAAATCAGTCTACGAGTTTCGCAAAGAGAAAAAAACCAACATGCAACAAGTTTCACGAACGAAAAAAAACTGTCAGCACAAAAAATAATCCACGATTAAAAAAAGATGCAGGCAGTATGTTTCATGAACAAAATTGGTTTCAGAAGGAGAAAAAAAATCCATGTACATGTTTCACGAAGAGAAAAAAATCAACCTGCAACAAGTTTCACGAATAAAAAAAACAGAAGAGAAAAGGCAGTATGTTTCATGAAGACAAAAATCATATTTAACATGGATCACGAACAATGAAATATGCACGCAATAAATTCCATGAACAAAATTAGTTTCACTAGGTAGAAAAAAATCAATGTTCTTGTTTCACGAAGAGAAAAAATAACATGCAACAAGTTTCAGGAATAAAAAATCAGCATGCAACAAGTTCCACGAACGAAATTAGTCTAAAGGGGAGAAAAATCATTGTTTAAGTTTTGCGAAGAGAAAAAAAATCAGCACTCAACAATTTCCACAGGCATAAATCAGCACGGTCAAGTTCCATGAACAAAATTGGCATCAAGAGAAGAAGAAAAAAAATCAATGAGCAAGTTCCACGAAGAGAAAAATCAACATGCAACAAGTTTCACGAACAGAAAACCATCATTCAACAAGTTCCTTGTACAGCATCAGTTTCACGAGGAGAAAAATCAGTGTACAAATATCGCGAAGAGAAAAAAAATAAACAGCAAGCAACAAGTTCCACGAACCAAAAACAATACGCAAGGAACAACTTCCATTAATAAAATCAGTTTCACGAAGAGAAAAATCAATGTACAAGTTTCGAGAAAAGAATAAACAAAATCACACTGTAACACGTTTCCCGAACAAAACATCATCACTCAACAAGCTCCAAGAACACAAATATGCGTGCAACAAGTTCGATGAACAAAACGAGTTTTCTCAATGAGGAAAGTTATTATGGAAGTTTTACGATGAGAAAAATCGACCTTTAACATGGATCACGAACAAAAAAATATGCATGCAATAAGTTCCATGAACAAAATCAGTTTCACTGGGTAGAAAAAATTTCCGTACTTGTTTCACGAAGAGAAAAAATAAACATGCAACAAGTTTCAGGAATAAAAAAAAATCAGCACGCAACAAGCTCCACGAACAAAAACAGTTTAACGAGGAGAAAATCATTGTTTAAGTTTCGCGAAGAGAAAAAAAATCAGTATGAAACAAGTTTCACGAAGAAAAATTAGCACTCAACAAGTCCACAGGCATAAATCAGCATGCTTAAGTTCCATGAACAAAATTGGCTTCAAGAAAAGAAGAAAAAATATCAATGTGCAAGTTTTACGAAGAGAAAAATCAACATGCAACAAGTTTCGTGAACAGAAAACCATCATGCAACAAGTTCCTTGAACAAAATAAGTTTCAAGACGAGAAAAATCAGTGTAAAAATTTCGCGAAGAGAAAAAAAGCAACCTGCAACAAGTTTCACGAACAAAAAAAAACAGTCAGCACACAAAAAAATCCACGTTTAAAAAAATATGCAGGCAGTATGTTCCATGAACAAAAGCTGTTTCAGGAGGAGAAACAAAATCAATGTACATGTTTCACGAAGATAAAAATCAACCAACAACAAGTTTCACGAATAAAAAAACAGCAAGCAAAAAATCATTTTAGAAGTTTCATGAAGAGAAAAATTGAGATTTAACATGGATCACGAACAATGAAATATGCACGCAATAAATTCCATGAACAAAATTAGTTTCACTAGGTAGAAAAAAATCAATTTTCTTGTTTCACGAAGAGAAAAAATAAACATGCAACAAGTTTCAGGAATAAAAAATCAGTATGCAACAAGTTCCAAGAACAAAATCAGTTTAACTGGGAGAAAAATCATTGTTTAAGTTTCGCGAAGAGAAAAAAATCAGCACTCAACAAGTTCCACAGGCATAAATCAGCACGGTCAAGTTCCATGAACAAAATTGGCTTCAAGAGAAGAAGAAAAAAATCAATGAGCAAGTTCCAAGAAGAGAAAAATCAACATGCAACAAGTTTCATGAACAGAACACCATCATGCAACAAGTTCCTTGAGCAACATCAGTTTCACGACGAGAAAAATCAGTGTACAAATATCGCGAAGAGAAAAAAAAATAAACAGCAAGCAACAAGTTCCACGAACCAAAAACAATACGCAAGCAACAACTTCCATTAATAAAATCAGTTTCACGAAGAGAAAAATCAATGTACAAGTTTCAAGAAGAGAATAAACAAAAGCACACTGCAACACGTTTCCCGAATAAAAGATCATCACTCAACAAGTTCCAAGAATAAGCGCAAGAACAAGATCCAAGTTCCAAATAAGCGTGCAACAAGTTCCATGAACAAAACGAGTTTCATCAATGAGGAAAGTCATTATGGAAGTTTTACGATGAGAAAAATCGACCTTTAACATGGATCACGAACAAAAAATATGCATGCAATGAGTTCCATGAATAAAATAAGTTTCACTGGGTAGAAAAAAAATTCCATACGTGTTTCACGAAGAGAAAAAATAAACATGCAACAAGTTTCAGGAATAAAAAAATCAGCACGCAACAAGCTTCACAAACAAAATCGGTTTAACGGGGAGAAAAACATTGTTTAAGTTTCGCGAAGAGAAAAAAAATCAGCATGAAACAAGTTTCACGAAGAAAAATCAGCACTCAACAAGTTCCACAGGCATAAATCAGCATGTTCAAGTTCCATGAACAAAATTGGCTTCAAGAGAAGAAGAAAAAAATATCAATGTGCAAGTTTTACGAAGAGAAAAATCAGCATGCAACAAGTTTCATGAACAGAAAACCATCATGCAACAAGTTCTTTGAACAAAATCAGTTTCACGACGAGAAAAATCAGTGTACAAATTTCGCGAAGAGAAAAAAAGCAACATGCAACAAGTTTCACGAACAAAAAAAAAATCAGCAAGCAACAAGTTTCAGAATCAGAAAAATATGCATGCAGTATGTTTCAAGGACAAAATTAGTTTTAGGAGAAAAAAAAATAAATATACATGTTTCACGAAGAGAAAAATCACCATGCATCAAGTTTCAGGAATAAAAAATCAGAAAGCAACAAGTTCCACGAACAAAATCAGTTTGACGGGGAGAAAATCATTGTTTAAGTTTCGCGAAGAAAAAAATTCAGCATGCAACAAGTTCCACGAATAAAAATTCAGCATGCAACAAGTTACACGAAGAAAAATCAGCACTCAACAAGTTCCATAAAAACATAAATCAGCACGGGCAAATTCCTCAAACAAAATTGGCTTCAAGAGAAGAAAAAAAAAATCAATGTGCAAGTTTCAAGAAGAGAAAATCAACATGCAACATGTTTCATGAACAAAAAACCATCATGCAACAAGCACGCAATTAGTTCAAGAATCAGAAAAATATGCATGCAGTATGTTCCACAGACAAAATTAGTTTTAGGAGGACAAAAAAAAACAATGTACATGTTTCACAAAGAGAAAAAATAAACATGCTCCAAGTTTCACGAATAAAAAACAGGATGCAACATGTTCCACGAACTAAAATAAAAACAATGAGGACGCAACAAGTTCCATTAACAAAATCAGTTTCACGAGGTGAAAAATCAATGTAAAAGTTTCGCGAAGAGAAAAAAAACAGGATGCAGCAAGTTTCATAAACAAAAAAAAATCATAACTCAACAAATTCTACGAACATAAATCAGCATGCAACAAGTTCCAAAATCAGCATGCATCAAGTTTCACGAAAAAAAATCAGCACTCAACAAGCTCCACAAACATAAATCAGCACGGTCAAGTTCCATGAACAAAATTGGCTTCAAGACAAGAAAAAAAGCAAAGTGCAAGTTTCGCGAAGAGAAAAATCAACATGCAACAAATTTCATGAACAAAAAACCATCATGCAACAATCTCCATGAACAACAATCAGTTTCACAAGGAGAAAAATCAGTGTACAGGTTTCGCGAAGAGAAAAAAGCAACATGCAACAAGTTTCATGAACAAAAAAAAAATTCGTACGCAACAAACTACAGAATCAGAAAAATATGCATGCAGTATGTTCCATGGGCAAAATTAGTTTTAGGAGGAGAAAGAAAATCAATGTACATGTTTCACTAAGAAAAAAATCAACATGTAATAAGTTTCACAAATAAAAAACAGCATGCAACAAGTTCCCCGAACTAAAAAAACAATCAACACGCAACAAGTTCCATTAAAAAAATCAATTTCACGAGGTAAAAAATCAAAGTACATGTTTCACGAAGAGAAAAAAGCAGGATGCAACAACTTTCACAAACAAAAAAAAATCATCACTCAACAAGCTCCACAAACATAAATCAGCACGGTCAAGTTCTATGAACAAAATTGACTTCAAGAGAAGAAAAAAAATTCAATGTGCAAGTTACACAAAGAGAAAACTTCACTTGGCGTGACGCGCCATGCCAAGTGAACCTAATTGAACCTAACTTGAATGCAGTTATTTGAAAAAAGGGTGGTATTGTAGGTTGGCTGCAGGCACCCAGTTGCACGCTCTTTCTGTGTTTTTGTTCGTGAAACTTGTTGCATGTTGATTTACTTGTGGATTACTATAGTTTTTTCGTGAAACTGGTTGAATGTATTTTTTCTCTTCGTGAAGATTGTACATTGATTTTTTCCTCGTGAAAGTGATTCTGATCTTGGAACATGTTGAGTGCTGATTTTTGTTCCTGGAGCTTGCTGACTGCTGAATTTTTTTCGCGACACTTGTTGCATGTTGCTTTTTTCTCTTCGCGAAACTTGTACACTGATTTTTCTCCTTGTGAAACTGATTTTGTTCAAAGAACTTGTTGCGTGCTGATTGTTGTTCATGAAACTTGTTGCGTGCTGATTGTTGTTCATGGAACTTGTTGCATGATGGTTTTCTGTTCATGAAACTTGTTGCATGTTGATTTTTCTCTTCGTTAAACTTGCACATTGATTTTTTTCTTGTCTTGAAGCCAATTTTTTTCATGGAACTTGACCTTGCTGATTTATGTTTGTGAAGCTTGTTGGGTGCTGATTTTTCTTCGTGAAACTTGATGCATCCTGATTTTGGAACTTGATGCATGCTGATTTATGTTCGTGGAATTTGTATTGTGATGGTTTTTTTTGTTTGTGAAACCTGTTGCATCCGGTTTTTTTCTCTTCGTGAAACTTTTACATTGATTTTTCACCTCGTGAAACTGATTTTGTTAATGGAACTTGTTGCGTGCTGATTGTTTTTATTTTAGTTCGTGGAACATGTTGCATCCCATTTTTTATTCCTGAAACTTGGTGCATGTTGATTTTTTCTCTTTGTGAATTATGTACATTGATTTTTTTTCTTCTCCTAAAACTAATTTTGTCTGTGGAACATACTGCATGTATATTTTTCTGATTCTTGAACTAATTGCGTGCTGATTTGTTTTGTTCGTGAAACTTGTTGCATGTTACTTTTCTTCTCTTCGCGAAACTTGTACACTGATTTTTCTCCTCGTGAAACTGATTTTGTTCAAGGAACTTTTTTTGTGCTGATTGTTGTTCAAGGAACTTGTTGCATGATGGTTTTTTGTTCATGAAACTTGTTGCATGTTGATTTTTCTTCTTGAAACTTGCACATTGATTTTTTTTTCTTCTCTTGAAGCCAATTTGTTTGAAGAACTTGCCCGTGCTGATTTATGTTTTTGGAAAAAGTTGAGTGCTGATTTTTCTTCGTGGAACTTGTTGCATGCTGAATTTTTCTTCGTGGAACTTGTTACATGCTGAATTTTTTTCTTCGCGAAACTTAAACAATGATTTACTCCCCGTCAAACTGATTTTGATCGTGGAACTTGTTGCATGCTGATTTTTTGTTCCGGAAACTTAATGCATGTTGATTTGTTCTCTTCATGAAACATGTACATTGATTTTTTTTCTCCTCCTAAAACTAATTTTGTCATTGGAACATACTGCATGCATATTTTTCTGATTCTGGAACCTGTTGCTTGCTGATTTTATTTGTTCGTGAAACTTGTTGCATGTTGCTTTTTTTCTCTTTGCGAAATTTGTACACTGATTTTTCTCGTCGTGAAACTGATTTTGTTCAAGGAACTTGTTGCATGATGGTTTTCTGTTCATTAAACTTGTTGCATGTTAATTTTTCTCTTCGTAAAACTTGCACATTGATTTTTTCTTCTTCTCTTGAAGCCAATTTTGTTCATGGAGCTTAACCATGCTGATTTATGCCTGTGGAACTTGTTGAGTGCTGATTTTTCTTCGTGAAACGTGTTTCATGCTGATTTTTTCTCTTCGCAAAACTTAAATAATGATTTTCTCCCCGTTAAACTGATTTTGTTCAAGGAACTTGTTGCGTGGTGATTTTTTATTCCTGAAACTTGTTGCATGTTTATTTTTTTTTGTCGTGAAACACGTACGGAAATTTTTTTCTACCCAGTGAAACTGATTTTGTTCATGGAACTTATTGCATGCATATTTCTTTGTTCGTGATCCATGTTAAATATCGATTTTTCTCATCGTGAAACTTCCATAATAACTTTCCTCATTGAGAAAACTGGTTTTGTTTATGGAACTTGTTGCACGCTTATTTATAGTCTCGGGACTTTTTGAGTGATGATCTTTTGCTCGGGAAACGTATTGCAGTGTGATTTTGTTTATTCTCTTCTCGAAACTTGTAAATTGATTTTTCTCTTCGTGAAACTGATTTTATTAATGGAAGTTGTTGCTTGCATATTGTTTTTGGCTCGTGGAACTTGTTACTTGCTGTTTTTTGTTCGTGAAATTTGTTGCAGGTTGATTTTTTCTCTTCGTGAAACATGTAAATTGATTTTTCTTCTCCTCCTGAAACCAATTTTGTTCATGGATCATACTGCATGCATATTGCTTTCATCGTGGATTTTTCTTTGTGTTTTGACTGTTTTTTTTTGTTCGTGAAACTTGTTGCATGTTGATTTTTTTCTCTTTGCGAAAATCCTACTCTGATTTTTCTCCTCGTGAAACTGATTTTGTTCAAGAAACTTATCGCGTGCTGATTTTTTTCGTTTGTGAAACTTGTTGCATGTTGTTTTTTTTTCTCTTCGCGAAATTATTACACTGATTTTTCTCCTCGTGAAACTGATTTTGTTCAAGGAACTTGTTGCCTGATGGTTTTCTGTTCGTTAAACGTGTTGCATGTTGATTTTCTCTTCGTAGAACTTGCTCATTAATTTTTTTCTTCTTCTCTTGAAACCAATTTTGTTCATGGAATTTGACCGTGCTGATTTTTGCCTGCGGAACTTGTTGAGTACTGATTTTTCTTCGTGAAACTTGTTGCATGCTGATTTTTTTCTCTTCACGAAACTTAAAAAATTATTTTTCTCCCAGTTAAACTGATTTTGTTCGTGGAACTTGTTGCGTGCTGATTTTTTATTCCTGAAACTTGTTGCATGTTATTTTTTCTCTTTGTGAAACAAGTACATTGATTTTTTTTCTACCTAGTGAAACTAATTTTGTTCATGGAACTTATTATATGCATATTTCATTGTTTGTGATCCATATTAAATATTGATTTTTCTCTTCATGAAAATTCTACAATGAGTTTTTGCTTGTTTTTTTTTTTTATTCGTGAAACTTGTTGCAGGTTGATTTTTTCTCTTCGTGAAACATGTACATTGATTTTTTTTCGCCTCCTGAAACCAATTTTGTTCATGGAACCTACTGCCTGCATAATTTTTTAATCGTGGATTTTTTTGTGTGCTGACTGTTTTTTTTGTTCGTGAAACTTGTTGCATGTTGATTTTTTTCTCTTTGCGAAACTAGTACACTGATTTTTCTCCTCGTGAAACTGTTTTTGTTCAAGGAACTTATCGCGTGCTGATTTTTTTTTTCATTCGTGAAACTTGTTGCATGTTGCCTTTTTTCTCTTCACGAAATTTGTACACTGATTATTCTCCTCGTGAAACTGATTTTGTTAAAGGAACTTGTTGCATGATGGTTTTCTTTTCGTGAAATTTTTTGCATGTTGATTTTTCTCTTCGTGGAGATTTCTCATTGATTTTTTTCTTCTTCTCTTGAAGCCAATTTTGTTCATGGAACTTGACCGTGCTGATTTATGCCTGTGGAACTTGTGGAGTGCTGATTTTTCTTTGTGAAACTTGTTGCATGCTTATTTTTTTCGCTTCGCAAAACTTAAACATTGATTTTTCTACCAGTTAAACTGATTTTGTTCGTGAAACTTGTTGCGTGCTGATTTTCTATTCCTGAAACTTGTTGCATGTTTATTTTTCTCTTCGTGAAACAAGTACATTGATTTTTTTCTGCCTAATGAAACTAATTTTGTTCATGGAACTTATTACAAGCATATTTCATTGTTCGTTTCATATTTCATTTCCTCATTGAGGAAACTGGTTTTGTTCATGAAACTTGTTGCATGCTGATTTATGTTCGTAGATTTTGTTGAGTGATGATCTTTTTTTCGTGAAACGTTTTGCAGTGTGATTTTGTTTATTCTCTTCTCGAAACTTGTAAATTGATTTTTGTCTTTGTGAAACTGATTTTATTAATGGAAGTTGTTGCGTGCTGATTGTTTATTTTGTTCGTGGAGCTTGTTGATTGCTGTTTTTTTTATTCGTGAAACTTGTTGCAGGTTGATTTTTTCTCTTCGTGAAACATGAACACTGATTTTTTTCCTCCTGAAACTAATTTTGTTCATGGAACATACTGCATGCATATTGTTTTGATCGTGGATATTTTTGTGTGCTGACTGTTTTTTTGCTCGTGAAACTTGTTGCATGTTGATTTTTTTCTCGTTGCGAAACTCGTACACTGATTTTTCTCCTCGTGAAACTGATTTCGTTCAAGGAACTTGTTGCGTGCTGATTTTGTTAATGGAACTTGTTGCATATTTTTTTTGGTTCGTTCAACTTGTTTCATGTTGACTTTTCACATTGAGAAACTTGCACGTTGATTTCTCTCCTCTTGAAGCTGATTTTCTCCATGGAACTTGTTGCGTGCTGATTTTTTGTATGTGTAACTTGTTGCACGCTGGTTTTTCTTCATGAACCTTGTTACATGTTGATTTTAATCTTTGTGAAACCTATACATTGATTTTTATCCAAATGAAACTGGATTTGTTCATGGGACTTGTTGCATGTTAATGTTTTTTATTCGTGAAACTTATTGCATGTTGTTTTTTTTCGTGAATTTTGTACATTGATTTTTTTATTTTTTCCTCTTGAAAACAATTTGTAGATGGAACATGTTGAGTGCTGATTTTCAGTCATGTAAAAAAAAGTTGAAAAAAAACTGTAAAAAAAAACTGTCCAAAAAATTGGACACTACAAACATTATTTTTCTATTAGTAAAAGTCATGACTAACATTTCTGTATGATTCTTAATTTGAGTTCGGAAAATATTAAATGTGATTTTGTTTTGTGTAGTAAGTATGTACATGTCATTCTAAGAGATGTAAAAAAAGTTAAAAAAA
>JAQQPU010008245.1:0-11079 GCA_029168905.1 Artemia sp. Kazakhstan ARC1039 | reverse complement strand
AGGGGGGGGGGGGTGAAAAGTTGGCGGAGGGGGTCCTTGGGGTTGGGGTAGGGGACCTTACAACACTGTTCAAATGGTAGTTCTGAATGGTAGTTCTATATAGGAGTTAGCATTCCCTCAGATGGTTTACCGTTTTCATTTCTGTCAACGCCTATGATCATTCCATAATGAAGGATCATGTTTAACATTAGATATATGAACGGCCATTACTCTATCAGAAAACATGATATTTAACACCAAAACCATGGTTTCGTGAATAGCACGAATATTTAAGGTAGGCTGATTCTGATTACAACATAAAAAAAAACAACCAAAGATATGAATTTTTAAGGCATAGTGATTTCTATCTGTCTGATAACTTTAATTGACACAGTACATGTCTGGTTGTATGGCGGGGGGACTGTCTGCTTGAAAATATTATAGCTATATGGGGGGACTGTGCGCTCTCTATCGTTATAGCTATATGGGGGGACTGTGCGCTCTCTATCCTTATAGCTATATGGGGGGACTGTGCGCTCTCTATCGTTATAGTTATAAGGGGTAGTGTGCGCTCTCTATCGTTATAGCTATATGGGGGGACTATGCGCTCTCTTAGATTTACCTATCACTACTCCTGAGACACCCTCCCTGGATTTTGCAGCACCCGGGATTCATGTGATACCATGGAAAACGGACCCCTGTTTTAAAATGACCAGGTGTTACGACGATGTTTACATTCGGTGTGCTATGTAATAGAGGATGACGCAATCTTGTGTGACTAAGCAGGTGTAGTATCATAGGGTATTTTAACCTACTTAATTTGACTTGGAACTCATGCGTGACTTATTATATAATTTAATGAAGGAAATAATTTAATGACGGCACACACGTGAGTGTTATATAATAGCAGCGCACACATCAGTGTCACATAATAGTTTTTCAGATCTCATTTTCATTCAAGACGTTCAAAACATTTCCAGACATTTCTTAAGACTTTTCCAGACGTTTCTTAAGACGTTTCAAGACATTTTCTAAGACACTTCAAGACATTTTTTAAGACATTTTTATTCAAGACGTAAAACTGAGTTGCAACAAGTCGTAAAATTGATTTTGCTCAAGGAAGTTAATACCCACTGATATTTGTTTGTGCAACTTTTTGAGTGCTGATTTTTTGTCCGTGAAACTTATTGAATGTTTATTTTAATCTTCGTGAAACTTAGGCATTGATTTTTCTCACTGTGAAACTTATTTTCTTTGTGCAACTTGTTACCTGCTGATTTTTATTCGTGGAACTTGCTGCGTGCTGATTTTTGTTCCTGAAACTTCATGCGAGTTGATTTTTCTCTTTGTAAAAATGTACATTGATTTTTGATTCTCGTCGCGAAACTTATTTTATTCTTAGAACTTATTGCATGCTTATATTTTGTTTCGTGGAACTTGTTGCATGTTAATTTTTCTCTTCGCGAAACTTATACATTGATTTTTCACCTGGTGAAACTGATTTTGTTCAAGAAACTTGTTGTGAGCTGATTTTTTTGTTCGTGGAACTTGTTGCATTCTGATTTTTTTTTATCATGAAACCGCAATGTCCTTTTAAGACATGAAAAAAGTTGAAAATTTTTTAAATCCAGTTCAGAATCGCTAAGGTTATTATGTAAACCGCAAAAATATTTACGGTGCCTGAGCAATAATTTTAATTTTGTAATTCAAGCCAGAAAAATACCTGAAAATTTTAAAATTAGTTTGTTTTTTTGTTAGATAAAATCAACTCTCTACGTGATTAAGCTTACAGTATCGAGTGTAATCAGTTATATAATGTCAGTAGGAAGGCCCGAAAAACGAAAATTTGCAATTATTACAAATGATGATTCGATATCATCCGATAAAAATTGCAAGTGTTACAAATGATGATTCTTTATCTGGACAAGGGATTACAACAATTCAAAAACTTTAAAAAAGAAAACCAAAATTTTTAAGCTTAGTACATATCGTTGTTAGAAATCAGAGTACCTTTAATAATCAAATATCAAGGAGGCACACTTGTGCCTCTTTAAAGAGGCGACCCACCACAATGTTAAGCGATTTCCAGTCCTAGTGGTCGCAGAGAGACAGTGGTGATCGGATTTAGTAGCCCAAGCTCGAACTAAGAAACGTGCAAAATTTCACCACCCTCCGACTAAATCTTCATGGGTAAAAGTGGGCCGGAAGTCTCGACCCTTCGACCACAGCCCCCCTTTAACGTTGTCCGATTGGGCTGAAATTTAGAGGCTAAGCTTTTCTAGGGCTCGGGAACTTATCTTCGCAATTTCAGCTCAATCCAATCACTCCTTCCCTGTTTTCCAAAAAACAACTATAGCCACTTAATGTTCATTTCTCTTTTTTTATCAGCCACGCCTACAGGCCACAGTTGGCAACGGATCCGGGTGAATGAGGACTCATTCAAAGCAGAATTTGACCTGTTAGGGCCTTTTGATATTTTCAGACCAAAAAAATTATCCCCCGAATTTAAATTTTTGAAAAACCTCGTTTTCCTATAAGAGCCCATGTTAATTTTTCCAACCACAGCCCCCCTTTAACGTATAGAATAGATATCAGGCGTATATTTTCTTGTACCGTGTCATTTACTGTTCAAACATTATATACTCTTACTACTAATAAAGAAATTGTTTTCAAGTGATTTTTAAGTCAGCTTCTAGCATGGTCCATTATTGTTATTTAAAGACAGTCTCGGGTCATGCTAGAAACTGACTATCCAGGGCCGTATCCACAGAGGGGAGGGGGTTAACCCGGTTTGAACCCCCCCCCCCCCCCCTAGATTTTTGTCTGACTCGTAAAAACGTAACAAAAACGGTTATAAACAAATTTTGGTATTTGGGCATTATATGGGCCTATCTAAAAAGTCAAGTTTGATTAAGGCTAAAGAAATCAAATAAAATAGGATTAATATATAATAGTTTATAAAAAAAAATTTGGATTATATATTGGCACTTTAGGGGGGGGGTAAGGCATGGCATATATTAAATACGTAACCTAGCCATAACCTAGGTATCTTTTTCTCCCCTAAACCCCAAAAAACAACAGTTTAAATATCGTAAACGCATTGAAAACCACGCTAAGCATTGCATTACTGTATAGCGGTGTCTTGAATTAAACTGTAAAAACGGGTTTTTCGTTACTGGTTTCCTTGTAAAAACCCATATAGTGCCCAAGTACCCGAATTTTGAATGCGTTTTTTGAGTTTTTTTTGTGTCGGCCCCTCCCCCGAAAATTTTTTTGAGTAAAATCCCCTAAGAAAAAAAATCCTGGGTACGGCCTTGTGTCATTATACAGCTATTTAGTTCATAGATATTTATCATTTCTTTAAACAATATAGTTTCCATCTGAGTTTTTAATAATTGGCATTAAAACCTTCAAGCTTGAGCATCCGACTTTACGACCGTGCATTTGTGTCTTTGGAGATATCATCAGAATTGTAAGGTGTGGATCATTCGTATCTACCTTCCTTCCAATATTTCTGAACATTAATTAGCCTAAGAGATAATTCCCATGTGTTACTTAATTTATATATTTACCATAAGTTTATTTTCAGAAAACTGTTTCCTATTCAATTACTAAATCCTCGAAAATTTAATAGAGCATAAATAATTCTGATATGCCTGCTTGCCATTTTAAGGCTCATATACAGAGATGTTTTTCCGGGGGAGGGGAGGAGGGTCTAGCTAATATAAATATGAAACAATAGACAACAAAAATGGAAGATACATAAAATAACAGGCGGAAATCACAAGAATAGCTTAATTTTGAGATAGAGCGAATTTGAGTCATTTTAGAAAGGCTTGACGACCCACCTTTCCCACTTTTCTTTCGTGACTTCTCGCAGGGGATCTTCCCGAAGGAATTCCTCCCCCTCATAAAGGAACAAACCCTCTTTTGAGTTGATCAGACCAATATCAGATTCCTTCCCAAATCTTTCCAATCCGATTCGACATTCCATATCTCCCAACTTTCCCTTAACCCATTGTAGGTCATTCATATTTATTTCGTAACCATCTTGTTTTATTCCCCATGCGTCTTTGATCTCTTTTTTCCCCTATTGTTTATGTTATCAAGGCACAGCCCATCCAACATTTTATTTTTCTCCCTATTATTTATGTTTTCAAGGCACAGCCCATCCATCATTTTTTTTCTGTTTATATATATCTTTATTCCAATCGGGACATCCCGTAAGCTTTCCTGTTATCTGTCCTGGGTCTTGATTAATTGAATTCGTTATCTGGCTTCATTATATTTAGCCATTTCAATGGTTTGTGATCTGTCACCATTGTAAATTTTCGTCCATATACATAATAGTCGGGTTTTTTGACTGCGTATATTATCGCAAGACATTCTTTTTCAATCGTGCTATAATTTAATTCTGCTTTTGACAATTTTCTGGATATAAATATGATTGGAAGTTCCCCATCTTCAAAATTTTTGGATAAAACTGCCCCTAATCCGTAATCTGAACTGTCAGTTTTCTAGTGGGGGGGGGATTTTCTTTAAAAAAGATCGTTTCCCATGGGGGTTTTCAATAAAACAGTGTGTTTGTTCTTGTTGTCTCTGGTGTTTCCTCACATGGGAAATTTCAATTAATTAATCAATGGGGAAGTTACAGTTAGACTCTTAGCTGACGGTTCACGTGTGGCATACCTGAGTGGAGGCGGAACTTCGTATGTAGAGAGCTTAAATTAGCAGCTCAAATGGGGAGCATGCATTAATGGTCATTCTGAGTCGAAATCAGATTGAATAAATTCTGGTTCCCTTGAGAGCGAGTGGAGCCACAAGGACAATCTATCTTGAGAAATACTAGCATAAAGAGAATAAAATAAGAAAGTGATGCATATATTACTCACATAACTGGAGCAGAGCTTCAGTATATCAAAACACTTGTAGTAAATGACACTAAGTTAAAACTGCTCACTGGTTCAGTACTATTGTCTAATTAATTAGCATAGGGTAAAAGGTTGAAAATGAGTCTACAACAAAAACTGTCCCGAATCTCAAGTAAAACTCTCATAAGATTCATACAAGATTGACATAAGGCTGAAAAAGACTCAAAATAGACTGACTCAAAATTGCTAAGTTCTAGCTATCTACTTTTCCCAATTTCGCCAGAGGTTACGTCCGGGCGTTACTCACAAGTATATTTTACAAAATCTATTGGTTCTACTATATGGCCTATATTACTATTGGGTAATGATGAACCAATGAGCTACTTGGGTTTAATTAAGATTTATGACTTTTAAGATATCACTTTGGAATTCTTCAGAACAAACAAAGTTATACACTGTATATTTTTGCTTGTAAGGTGTCACTTAGTTCCTGGAAGGCTGATGATTTATTTCTGTGAAAATTCTTAAAGGACAATAGGATTTAATTACATTGAGATGTTTATTCTGATATTTTCAGAAGGAACAAAGTTTTACACTGTAGCTTTTTGCTAATGAGGATAATAAATTCTACTATCTCTTGATGGTTTGGTATTTCAAGCTCTTGAGATTTAAATTACATTGTTAGTCGCCTGTCATATAAAATTTGGTCAAACTGATATTTATTGCATACATTGACGACACAAAGGTGGATTTATTTATTAGATTTTTTATGGGAAAGATTATTACAATGTATGTTTAAATTAGGTACATTTGTTTCACTATGTTAAATTGAACGCTTGAGTCCTGCTCGATCTGTAGGTTACTTGAATTCTATAAGTTCATATTTTGGGTGGTTTTATTTTTACTTGGGTAACTTTAGTTGGAAAATTTTGAGGTTTTTGAAAATTGATCCAATTACATATCATCCTTCCCATTCTTAACGATGTTCTCATCGTTGTGTTATCCTACTCTTTCTACTCTTTTAAAATTTGATCTTTCTTTAAAGAATTTAACTTTGTACTTATTACTTGAATTAACTCAGCTTAGGTAAATTGTCCAAAAAAATTTTTCATATTCCCGATTGCTTTATGAGATTACATATATAAAGACATTACTTTAAAGTCCATCACCGACTCACTCTATTTGGTGAAAGGGCCAACGAATTTTTTTGACTAACATATTATGTTATATGATTATATGATGATTATTATTCCTCCATCTAATATTAAGATTCCTTCACCTGATGCGATTATCTTATCGCTGAAAATGGTACATATTTGCCTTTTCTAATACTTGACTATGCTTCCACCTGACGCTATAATGATACGATTATATTTTTATTCCTTCATCTAATATTAAAATTCCTTCACCTGATATGCTAATACTTCTACATGGTTTTAACTATATTAAGTTTTGCTTTTGTAATTACTTAATGTGGTACATGTTCGCTACTTTTAATGCTAGTTTATACTTCCACCTGATACTATATTGGTACGATAAGTATCTGACTTCAAAAACATCTAACTACATCTAAAACATCTAACTACAATACACTAATATGTATGAATTAAAAGAGTTTGCAAGAGAAAAAAAATTTACACATTAACATCTTTTAACTTAATATCTGATTGCAACACTGGGATAAGGTAGCTTGCACTGGTTTTCATCTTTTTTTTATGATAAGTTTTTCAATATTCATTAAAGTTACAAGTTAGATAGATAAGACTTCACACTTACTTCATCATTCTACGTGTCTATAATACTTACATACGTTGTCACTTTATTTTGGGTTTCCGTTGAACTAATTACTGTGTCGGCTAATTGTTTATGGTTTGTCTTCGTGGTGTTTCATCTTTTTGGCACTTGTTGCTTGGGATAAGCGTTTACATTGTTCATAAGTATGACTGTTGCACAAGATTGTCTGTGTATGGTTTGTCATGTCAAATACGAGGGGTTGCTGTCACAGGGATGTCTATTAGGCACATAACCCTTGGGTAATTGATTACATGAAATGGGTATCTTGATCGCTGGTTGGGTATCTCTTCTTGGACACTTTTATTCTCGGGGAAAATCTAATACTCGTACAGTCTGTGTTTCCCGTAAATTGTTCACGTTCAGTCCATCTTTTAATTGGAATATGGGCTGCCTTACGATATTGAACGTTAACAAGGGCATGATCGAAACTTGATCTAAGGGCCTTGGCTCGACGCATTGTCTTTGATTCGCAGTTAAATGATACACAATCATTGAGGGCTTAACATGGAGATTAAAACAATAATAACTGGTTGGTTCTCTTCTCTGAACACTTCATTTTGGGAAAAATTTTAGCACGTACAGTTTATGTTTCCCATTAAATTGATCATGTTTTGGTTCTTCTTATCATGGATGATGGTTTGGTTTTGCGACATCTAATAATGATTGGATAGAGTCAAAAGTTAAACTTTTGATCTTGGTTAACATATTGTCTCTGGTTGACGAATGATGAAAGTAGATGCTACTGGGTTGTATCCTTGTTGCTTGCTGTTACGCTAATAATTAATTTGCACTTATTACTCTGCTTCCTGGAATATAAATATCTGGGCAGAATCACATGCTCTTTACAATTACGTAAGTTAAAACATACATAACAACAATGCACAGTTTTCATAATATTATACGTAGACTATTGTTTGAAATAATAGTCGTGATTAGTGGTACTAATAATATCAATTTTTATATGGATACGGTTAAATTCAAAGACAAGACGAATAAAAGCAATCTTTGTGCTTTTACATGCATATTGTAGCAATACCAGGTTACTATACTAGGTTGCTATACTAGGTTGCTTATCTCGTAGTAACCTAGGCAATCATAAGAAAGATGATTATGTTTACGAAAAACGACACTATATAAGATTCTCAAGATTTGGTAATTATATGTATACTTATATATGTATGTGCAATTGGCACACATTTAATATTCAATACGTTTTTAAATGTTATTTAACACTCATCTACTGTAGCATTTACTTTTCTATTATACTACTACTTGCGAGGTAGGCTATATGGTTTTTATGAGAGGTCTCGATTTACAATAAATTTTCAAATTTTTACTGATTATGCGCGTCCATACCGCTCAGGAAATATATCTTTGCAGCTGCATGGGTTTGCAAACAAAATAAGTGGAAATTTGGGACTGGACATGGCACGAATGAGGACCTCTACTCTCATTCACCTGATCATGTCCTCCCTTATTTTTTTTTTTGCTTAAGGGTTATCAGGGATTTCTGGGTTTAGGTTCTGCGTCTCATTTGGCTCCATGTGATCTTTCTTCGGGTCCTGTCTCCGTGGTCTCATAATTTTTCCATAACTTGGATCAACAAAATCCTCATGGTTAGGGGAATTAATGAGCTCCAGTATCGTAAACGACTAAATATTCCACTTGAAATGAGCTGAAGACGCTCCGCATTGGTTTCTCGTATGTGATAATCTTCGGTCTTCTTGTGAATAGGAGAATTCATATTTCTCATGCAATATGACTATTTTGGCGGTAGTTCCCATGCTTAGGTATGATTCCCTGCCTTATGTCGTCTTGGGCCACTGCGTGAACAATGAAAATTATGATGGCCTTCGTTAATTGCACCTTCCTGTCTAATGCTAAAATTAATATGTGTTAATTTATCTTGCAATGTAATCTATTCCTATTTTTTTTATTCCTTAGGGTTTTGAATACAGATTGCATTATTACGCGAACAGCTAACATCGTTAGCCACATGGCTTCTACATATATTGAAGGTACTAATCCTTTCTCGCATTGTATTTTATTCCCAATTTTCCTGTTACGGATCGATATTTGGGTTTATTTGCCAATCGTATTCCGAAACTATACGATTTTTCGTCATATTTTCTTAAATCGTATTTGACGTTCCATTCTTTCGCGAAGACTTCTTCCCCTGATTTATTCACAATGATCATTGCCGCTGAGTATATGAAATTTTCTTTGGCGTGCTTTATACATATGAGCTCCGTATCGATAATTGCTTTGACCATTCCTTTATTTGGTCCTTTCAGAACATATCAGAACAATGGCCAAAAGGAGGTAGTTTCTATTGACTTTTGTCTAGTTAACTTTTTCAATATTGGTTATAGTCATGGTACACTTTAGGTCGAGGTCAAACTACCTTTTTACCGGCATTTCCTCAATACAACGGGTACTCATTCATTCGACCGTAATTCGACTCATCTAAAGCTCCATATTAACCAATAATGAATAATTACTTTGAGTGGAAAACAAGGTAACTTTAGGTCGAAGTTGAACTTCTTTTTCACCAGTGCCATCTTGCACCTGGCTATTTGTGTAGTCGAACATAATTCGATTCCCTAAAGTTCCGTACTCTAGTTTAACGACTTTGCGGTCGCTTTACAGGCTTAAAAGACTTTTCGGGAAACTACCTTTTCTGTCAATATATTAACATTGTATTTAGATCTCGTGACATTCATTCTAACTCATGGTTCTATAAATATTAATACAATATTGGTTTACAATACACCTTTTAAATTGCGATAATAATAATTCAGGTAATACTGGAGGGTTCTTTTATCATTCATTTTGACGAGGTTATTTATACATGCAATTTCTCCCACTACTATCGGGTTTCAATTTCAATATAGGTGCATCATCCGGCAATGCCGCTCTTGAACTTGGATATGTGAGCATATCGAGAAGTCGGTAATTTTCCCATGATGAAACATTTGAGCAGAGAAATTTGATTTCAAATAGTATATTATTTTTTCCACTTTCAGGTATGTTTAAGTACAAAAAATACACCAATAACTGATTTGGGAGTTGCAGGCCTAGGTTATGCCACACTAGAGGGCCATTAGTTTAAGAAATTTGACGAATAGGCAGTTGTAGTGCTTGCCAAGCAACGTCTTGTTGTGCACTTAAGTCTCGTATCCATGTTACTTTTTCTCTACAGAGGGTGAAAGTCAAGTGATTGCATGGTGGGACAATATACACCATGCCCATCCCTGGCTCTAACCTCTTATGCTCGGGGGTTCATCCGTCTTCATTATCGTATATCGTACAGACATTTGAATTATTGCTCTTATTCCATTTTCAGAGTATTTCATGGGGTTGTTCGCTGACTATTATTTTATTTTGCTTATATGAATTAGAATTGCCATGTATACTGAGCTTTTATTAATTGCCGAGAAAGAGAAAATTTTTTTTTTGTTACATTCGAAGTGTGATGGGTACTAATACTGATTTTTAGTTAAAATTATGCTTCGCTTTGCTTAAGTGTGTTTTTTTTAAATAAAAGAATTTTTTTTTCTTTTTATTACCGTACGAAGTGTGAGAGGTACTAATACTAATTTTTAACCAAAAGTGCGTTTTACATGGTCTGAGTGGGTTTTTAGGTAGTAGTTAAGTAAAAGGTTGTATTATATTGTTCATTAGCATATTTTAGTTAATGCGATATCTGTCGATCAGTTTGAGAGAAACTCTACAGTTTTCTATTAGAATTTGATGTGGCATTCGATTTCTATACTTGTTGAATTTTTATTTACAACAAAAATTTTTTCTTAATTAATCTATAGTTAACGAGGCAAATTTTTCTTTTTTAAATAATCTTTTTTTTAAACATCCATCGTTTTAATTAATTTCATTAAGGCCCTTTTTTGAAAATATTTTAGACTTATTTTTAAGGCTTTCAAAAACTCAGCTATTGAATTATGATGCTTATTTATCTTAATATTTCATCCAGCTGTAACGCGACTAAGGTATCTATTCTTTTATTTTCTTTGGTATTGTATATCCTTAATTAATGGGAGTTAAGTGAGTTGAAGTGTAACTCACTTACTTTTAAGGTGTTAAATCGTCCTTTTCCCGTGGTGGAGTTACCGCCACGTGGCAGAGATACTTATTATCAATTGTGGTATTACCTAAAGGTTTTGTAGTTTGTCATAGGGCATATAAATTTAACTCTTTTGTATTTCCCAAATGAAAATTACAATATATTTACGTTTGAAGCAATGAGGGCGCCGTGCTAAGGGGCCGCGCGATTAGGGGGGGGGAGGGGGCTCCTAAATTTGGTTAGAATATTATTTATAGTATCTGTTATTTTTTTCCTTGGTATTTTATATGGGGGGTATTGGTATTTTCCCCCGAAGTGAAAATTCTTTTTTTTTAGGTTTTCCTAGACTGGAAG